>QODF01000069.1:1131082-1243697 GCA_024372805.1 Oostethus manadensis
CTCTGGGGTTCCTGTGTTAATATCAGCAGTTGTGTCAGGGTGTCCAGTTGTCTCACCAACCTCAGGTGTAACTGTATTTTCTGGATTAGTGGTTTCGGGGACATTGGTGGTCTCAGCAGGATCAGAGGTCTCTGGGGTTTCTGTGTTAATATCAGCAGTTGTGTCAGGGTGTCCAGTTGTCTCAGCAACCTCAGGTGTTATCATACTTTCTGGACTAGTGGTTTCTGGAACATCGGTGGTTTCAGAAGGAGCAGAGGCCTCTGGGGTTCCTGTGTTAATATCAGCAGTTGTGTCAGGGTGTCCAGTTGTCTCACCAACCTCAGGTGTAACCGTACTTTCTGGATTGGTGGTTTCGGGGACATTGGTGGTCTCAGCAGGATCAGAGGTCTCTGGGGTTCCTGTTTTAATATCAGCAGTCATGTCAGGGTGTCCAGTTGTCTCACCAACCTCAGGTGTTACCGTACTTTCTGGATTTGTGGTGTCTGGGTCATTGGTGGTCTCAGCAGGATCGGAAGTCTCTGGGGTTTCTGTGTTAATATTAACAGTCGTTTCATGGTGTCCAGTTGTCTCACCAACCTCTGGTGTTACTGTAATTTCTGGATCAGTGGCTTCGGGGACATTGGTGGTCTCAGCAAGATCAGAGGTCTCTGGGGTTCCCGTGTTAATATCAGCAGTCGTTTTAAGGTGTCCAGTTGTCTCACCAACTTCAGGTGCTACTGTATTTTTTGGATTGGTGGTTTCTGGAACATCAGTGGTCTCAGCGGAGTCAGGACCTAGAAGTAGAACACAGCTTTGGAATTTGGAGGCTGAGGTGTTAGTATTAGATCATTTGGTGTTTATGACGCAAGGTATTGTTACTGTTGATTGCTTCCTGCATAGTTTATCAGTCGGTAGAATTATCCATCCATTCATTTTCTATACCGCTTATCCTCATTAGGGTCGGTAAAATTATTTTAACATAAACATTTGATGGTGGGGTTTTTTAGTATTTTAACAAATACTGTTTGAGATCCTCCTAGTAGGAACCTTGACCCACTAATCTCACTTTGTGGGAGTGGTGGAATGACAAAATAATGGAACTTTCCAAGCTGATAAACCAAAGCTTCCTGAATGTGATGTGGTCTATAACAGGGTCTATTGATATGATTTAGAAGTTTCTATTCCTAAAACCTATATATGTTAATGGATAAAACAAAATAATCTTGCATAATTTTAATAATCTGGCTGGCTCTTGCTGGGTCCACATCATAGAAACCATGAAAATCAAACAGGACAGGGAGTGGCAGTAAGAGTCAAAGATCAACACCTTGTCACACACACATTAAAAACTACTGAGTAATGTTGGTTTATATTGGAATTTCTCTAAATAATTACATTTCCATCATATAAATAGACTGTTTTCAAGATTCATCATTGATTAATTGTTCATGCGATTCAAGTGCTCTCTAAAAAGTCGGCCACAGTGAAGAATGGTTTACTTTTCAGCTTTTAAGGAAATTACCTTAAAATTCATTGATAATGATAAGCACAATGAAAATTAAGAACAAACATGCCTCTCACATAAAGCAAGGTAGATTCTTATTATATGACTTTGATAGTATGGTTTCAGTTCAGAACTCAGGGAGCTCCACATCTTAAAATTTAAAAACATACCGTAAATGTTTCCACAGGGGGCTGCTTGTGTGATAAAGCCCACTGCTTCTACTACAAGTTTCCTTAGAAGAGGCGGGGCTCACTTTTATCAACACTGTTGCATTCATTTTAAATGACAAAACTTTATCAAATGTTCTAAACTAAGTACGACTAAAAGTACATACATTTAAATTCTACCTAACCTGGCAGTGTCTTCAGGTCTTAGATGTAAAAACATGATTTTTCACATCAGGTAGCATTGGATGTTGCTCCATATTTTTGTACATTCAAAAAATGTATTCCAGATGACGACTACACAATACAAGGAAAACTGTGATCTTACCATTCGCAGAACAATGGCCCACGAGAAGAGCAGCTATGATGAGAATGTATGAAGATGATGCCATGAGCACATTACGTCCCAATCACCTGTGATGAATGATACAAATCCAGATGTTTCTCCAACTGTTGTGAGCCACTGACTTGGGCAAGAGACCTCAGATTGTCCGCTCTTTCCTCCACCCAGAGTCAAGGTGTGGAAAAAATAACGTGAGTGATTGCAGACCTGTTGACGATAAGAAGCAGGATGTACGTATGCAAGACGGGCGCCGTCATTACCAATGCTGAACTTTGCCCTCTCTCACCTGGACAGCATAACAGCCAGGTGGTAAAAACCCTGCAAGTCACAATAACAGTGCCTTGTATGTCTTAGAATCTTGTCTTGAAGATACAGCAAATGCTAAATTGTGCACCTTTAGATGCGAACAAGCAATTATATTTGTAGCATTCAATATTATCACATTGTATTTATTAACCAGGATCTGAGCAGTGTTGTCCAACAGAATAAATGCTAATGGTTTAATTCAGGGGTGTCCACATTTTTTCCAGCAAGGGTCACACACTGGAAAATTAAAGAATGTGGGCAAACATGATTTTTTTTTTAAGTTTTCATTTGTATATGTATATGTACTGTATTTAATCAAAGAATTGTGTCTTAGTAGTAGTATCAACATTTTAGCTTTTTCTCTGTAACACTGTGCCTTTTTGCACTCTTTCCCATTTTAGCTGAATTCCTTCAGGTTTAATTAAATAAAAATGAAATCCGGACTGCAAATGGCCCATTGGCTGCACTTTGGAATGCTGCTTAAAGTTATTTGGAACATGCTTACAATAAAGAACATATCGTATAGACAATTGAACTTCTCTGAAAAGAAGTTGGAAAATGTATTTAATCCCAACCGCTTCTCCCTATCTCAGGAGTTGCAGATTTGTTTGTTAGTACAGAATGTGACATAATGTAACACTTGGCATAAACTTGCATAATAAGCAGGTAACAGGTGGTCTGAGATTGATGAAATCGGTGGTGTCTCTAAATTAATGGAATTTGACATTTATCAGTTATCCTCAGTGACATCTAAACCCATCAGAAAAAATGGACGACACAAGCAGCTGTTTGAACATCTGTTTCTCTGTGCCACTTCGTCATGGCAAAAAGTTTCAAAGGCACTTGTCGTAAAACAGTAAAACTGTAAGAGAAACTGCCCTTGAATTGTACTTTTATCTACCTTCTTCCTTATTGATATCATGTCATACGGTGTCCCAACTTGTCTCATCCCCAAACCCAGATTCACTCCCTTTGACAAACTCCATCCCTGTATTGCTCAACACAGAGCTGGAAATAGAAACAATGTAATTAACAGTATACTATAACAGTCTTTACAGTAAATTAGTTTATTGCACAATAAAACATCTAAAGCGTACACATACAACACATTCTGACATCATATTCAACCTTTCATGTCAGATACTCTCTACTGATGATACTTTTTGTAATTCCCGATTTATGTAGGATTTGGTTTTTGACGTTGGAACAGTGTCCACTACCAAAAGACAACGCTACATATTGGAGCAGCATGTTTATAAAATCATAAAAGGTTGTTTTTGAAGGTTGGTGTTGATGATTTAATGGTGGGCTTTCTAGGCAGAATACATGCATTCATTATCTGCCTCGTTTTATAGCTTTAGAACGTATTGGAAAAGGTGTGAGACATCATCTCACATAACGATTGTGGATCACAATGTGGATGGCAAAATTCAAAAACTAAGTGCAGTTTTCCTTTAAGTGTGACCACTACTATAAACATACTTACGTTGTACTAGTATGACACTTTCTAAGAAACGGCCAATTACACCACTAAATTACAGTACTGTATTAATGTATAATTCACATGTACAATGTATTAAATTAAAGTGTGTTGATAATGACAAGGCAAACTTACGCATTCACAGGTACTTTGTCAGGTGTCAGTCCTTTTATAAAAAAAAATGAAAGTAAGCAAAATACAGAACAGAAAGAATATGAGCAAGTTACATTACATACGTGTAAAACCACACATGACCTCAACCTACATGCGCTTTAACAAGTCCACTGGAATCATGAAAGGGTTGAGGGGAGGGCAGTGTACCATCTGCTTTGGGTCTTTCATTTGTCTGCTGCTCCCTGACAATTCATTTGGGCTCGATGTCCCGCTACGCTCCTTCTGTGGCTGCTCGCTTTCTTGAAGGTGTGTCTTTCGCTCTTGCAACATTTCTTTGGCCTTCTTGGAGTCGGCAGGTTCTGAGAGGGTCCGGTACACCTAAAAAATGGAGAAGCCGTGCTGTAAACTTACAATTAGGACTTAGGAATGCATACTCTGGAGGAGTTTTGGTTACATCTCAGAAGCATCCATACCTGGATGAGGTGATTATGCAATTTTTTGCAGTCCAGGAGGGCGAGTTCCTCTGGGAGGGACATCAGAAGGTCTAAGACAATGGCGCTCTCTAAGGGACATGAGACAATGACTTGATCGATCAATCGATTATCTTTTAAACGATGCTAGATCAATATACTGTATGTCATCTGGAATGGCGATCTGTTGGTGAAGACAGACCAATGTGGTTGGATCATAGCAATATAAATCGATACATTGATGTAGTGGATGAATTATAAATTATAATTTGGTATATTTGGTTGACATAGAGGGGTTGTCAACTTAAACGAAAACACTGTATCCATGTACTCACCCATGGCTGTGAGCTCATACTTGTTATCCGTCTTGTGGACTGCGCTCAAGTAGTTGTAGATCCTCTCAAAGTCCACCACAGACTTAACGCCCAGCACCCTGGGAGAGTCTTTGGCAGCGTGCTTGCTAGTGTTCACCACAGCAGGATTGGTGTTTTCCGAGGCACGCATTGAAGGGGATCTGGAAGAGGCTGAAGCCGGGGAGAAAGCCTTTGAAGGGGTGAGACTTGCAACAGAACCAGGTGAAGCTGCAGGATGAGTGTTGGCAGTGTGGGTAGGGCTTGGCTCCTGGATGAGGGTCGGCTGGCAAGAAGATGTTGTCACAATTGGCGGACCCTGCTTGAGTCTTTTGGCTGCAGTTGCTGCTGGAGTATTGAACACCATCGGGGCTGTGGTGGGCACACAAAAAGACATAAACATGACATTTTTGACACCAGATTTTCAGCAAAAACAGCTCCACACCGCTGACAGGTGCAGCTGTGGGTCTCAAAGGGACAGTCCGCCCAACAAGGTGATCACTGTGCAAAGCTGTGTGAAGCTGGGGTGGATCACAGTTCTGGAGGCTGCGAGGTTCTGTGGACGCCACAGTCAACATCTGAGGGACACAGATGAGTGGAGAGATTTCATGAGGTAATAAAAACCAAAGTAAAGCAAGCTGTCTTGCTGCCAACCTGAGAGAAGGCGGAGGAAATGGGCTCATCGAGGCTTCCACTCACAGCGGTGGCCAACCGGGTCCACATATCGATGGGCGCTTCCGCCTTCTTCTCTGCCAACATCCTCATCTTCATCTGGAGGCTAGCGCTGGAGATGACTTTGTTCTGGAAACACTCCACCACAGACTGGATCTACAAAAGGACAAGTTCACCTCTTTACAAACACATCACTAGCGTATCTCATGTCAAAAACATTTCCCATAAAGAATTATTTTTTCTTTTGCACTGGGAATGGGACAATAATAAATAAATTAGTCCCACTATACAGTGAGGGAAAAAACTATTTGAACCCCAGCTGATTTTGTAAGTTTGCCCACTAACAAAGAAATGATCAGTCTATAATTTCAATGGTAGGTTTATTTGAACACAGAGACAACAATGACCAAAGAAAATCCAGAAAAATGCGTTTCCAAAAGAGTTATAAATTAATTTGCATTTCCATGAAGGAAATAAGTATTTGATCCCTTTGAAAAACGTGCTTCAGTACTTGGTGGCAAAACCTTTGTTGGCAATCACAGAGGTCAGCCATTTCTTGTAGTTGGCCACAAGGTTTGCACACATCTCAGGGGGGATTTTGGCCCATTCCTCTTTGCAGATCCTCTCCAAGTCATTAATGTTTCGTGGCTGATGTTTGGCAACTCGAACTTTCAGCTCCCTCCACAGATTTTCTATAGGATTAAGATCTAGAGACTGACTAGGCCACTCCATGACCTTAATATGCTTCTTCTTGAGCCAATCTTTTGTTGCCTTGGCCGTGTGTTTTGGATTATTGTCATGCTGGAATACCCAACCACGACCCATCTTACCCAACACTTACATGGCCCCATCCATCCTCCCTTTGATGCGGTGCAATTGTCCTGTCCCCTTGGCAGAAAAACACCCCCAAACCATAATGTTTCCACCTCCATATTTGACGCTGGGGACGGTGTTTTTGGAGTCATATGCAGCATTCCTCCTCTTCCAAACACGGCGAGTTGAGTTGATGCCAAAGAGCTCAATTCTGGTCTCATCTGACCACAACACTTTCACCCAGTCTTCCTCTGAATCAGTCAGATGTTCAGTGGCAAACGTCAAACAGGCCTGTAGATGGACTTTCTTGAGTAGAGGGACCTTGCGGGCACAGCAGGATTTCAGTCCTTCACGGCGTAGTGTGGTACCAACTGTTTTTGTGGTGACTATGGTCCCAGCTGCCTTGAGATCATTGACAAGTTCCTCCCGAGTGGTTCTGGGCTGATTCCTTACCGTTCTCATTATCATTGAAACTCCACGAGGTGAGATCTTGCATGGAGCTCCAGACCAAGGGAGATTGGCAGTTAATTTATGTTTCTTCCATTTGCAAAAAATTGCACCAACTGTTGTCATCTTCTCACCCAGATGCTTGGCAATGGTCTTGTAGCCCATTCCAGCCATCCTTGGAAAGCTCTTAGGTCTTGGCCATGGTGCAGAGTTTGGCATCTGGATTGATTTATTGCTTCTGCAGACATGTCTCTTTTATATACGTAACGAGCTGAGAGGGCTGCCAATGTCAGCTCATTACCTGTATAAGATCCACCTGGGAGCTAGAGATCTTGCTGACGGATAGGGGCTCAAATATTTATTTCCTTCATGGAAATGCAAATTAATTTATAACTCTTTTTGAAATGCATTTCTCAGGATTTTTTTTGGCATTGTTTTCTCTCAGTGTTCAAATAAACCTACCATTGAAATTATAGACTGATCATTTCTTTGTTAGTGGGCAAACTTACAAAATCAGCTGGGGTTCAAATAGTTTTTTCTCTCACTGTAAATAAAAATTAATTAGATAATTTTGCAGGCCTCATTATATTGCCATGTGTATCTGTTTTCCTCATCTCCCGCCTCCAAACAGGCAGGAAGAGAGTTCGCTCTGTGCATTGGTTTCAGCATCTTGCTGCATTTATTTTGCTGGATGATAATTGTCCAGCAAATTATTGCTGATCATCTTCTTCTTTTCCTTTCGGCTTATTGCTGCTTATCCATTCAGGGGTCGCCACAGCGAATCTTTCGAGTCACATGTTTTGATTTAGCAAAAGTTTTACGTCGAATGCCCTTCCTGACACAGCCCTCTGTATGAGGGACACGATCTTCTCTGATCATCATTGAAAAAGAATATGTAAAAGACAAAATGACATTGACTCAATAATACCGATACATGATATTACTGTCAACATTTTGACAATTTTGTTTCAATAATGTAATGATAATATATGGTACAGTAATGTGAGTACACCATATCAAAAGCAACTTTAATTTCTCGAAGGAGAATGTAACGTTGTGACTGGAATGTCAAGAACTTTAAAAAAATAAATTAATTAAACAAACATAATCAATTAAAACAAACCCAAAAAAGACAGAAAACCACCAATGAAAATAAAATGGACTCTTAGACCTGAGCAAAAATGGCAAATACACAAATACTAAAACCTTGATTGACTTTTAGCAACAATGAGTGTAACATACTTGATTTTCGTTTAATGGGGTGTAACATTTTGTCAGAATTTGGTCAAAGTACATGTTTTGGATTGATTTTTTATATCGCAAAATGATGGTGCGCAAACGGGCTGAAGTTGACATCAGATCGTGTAGCACGACACATATAGCTAACGAGTGGACACCTGCTAGCGCCCATCCTCTCCCCACTGGGACAAAGACAGAATGGCTGACAGGTGGGTTCACTCACTGTTTATTTCACTACAGAACCAACACGCCCAGATGTTGAGACAGATGCACAGAGTGAAACCTCTTGTCATCAAGCCTGTTTGGTAGAGAGACAGGAGGAAAACACACACTCATGCACATGTCAATATATCAAGACCGGCAAAATTATCCACTTCATTTTTATGTACTGTGCGATTAATTGAATTATTGATTATTGGGACAGGCCTAGTTCCATAGAACAATGGCCTGAATGGAATGAGCCATTTGGTGAGTTATACAGTCTCTTTGTGTCGATGGGTGAAGGAGGGGATGGTAGCATAAACAGACTGGAGAAGAGTGTAACTTAGGTTACAATTAGTAGGTTGCAATATATCGTCACATATTCATTCATTTTTTATGCCGCTTGTCCTCATTAAGTTCACAGGGGTATGCTGGAGCCTATTCTAGCTAACTCTGGGAGAGAGGCGAGCCACACTCTGGACTGGTCGCCAGCCAATCAAAATGCACATATAGACAAACCAATTCCCTACTAACCGTTCAAGACACTGCAATTAATAATATTATGACTGTACTCTTTATTCTTTATTATATTTTAACTTCATTAATGATAACATTTTTGTTATGTGTGTTCCTCAAAATATTACAACAACAAAAATGTGTCATATTTAAACTCTGTGCAAAAAAAATACATAATTTTCCCCCATATTATTGCAACTTTGTTCTCAGATAATGACTTTTTGTCTCGTTAGAATATAAATTTTATCCTGAATATCTTAACTTTTATTCTTATAAAATTTTTCCCCTAACTGTTTCAACTTTTTCTCTTAAATTTATTACTTTATTCCCATAATATTTTTACCTTAAACCCATATTTTAAGTTTTTCTACAACCAAAATATCCAAACATTACAAATTTTTTGTCTTGTTAACTCATACTGTGACTTGAAAAAAATGTTTTTTTGAAATAGTTCAACTTTATGCTATTAAAATGACGTTATTTTTTTCCTCATAATATTCCAAAAACATGCATGTTAGGTTAATTGGTGACTCTAAATTGTCCATCGGTATGAATGTGAGTGTGAATGTTTGTTTGTCTATATATGCCCTGTAATTGACTGGCGACCAGTCCAGGGTGTACCGCGCCTCTCGCCCAAAGCCAGCTGGGATAGGCTCCAGCATACCCACGACCCTAATGAGGATAAGCGGCATAGAAAATTAATGAATGAATGAATGAATTTTGACATTCTTCTTGTAGAATTATGATGTTTTCTCCATTGGATTACAACTTTGTTCTATTAATATTTTGTCTTTATTCTTGTAAAATTACTGCTAATTTTTCCATTATTGCTGTCGTTTTTTTCTTTGTTAAATTATATTTTTTGGAAAAAGAACAGGTCAGGACCGCAAATGGCCCCCATGTCAAACTTTGAACATCCGTGGATTACATGCACTAAAACAAGTCAGACATGTCTCCATTTAAATGCACAATGTCTACTTTGGTCGATGGCTGAGGAAGAGAACGCTTGATGCTAATAACAGATCACGTAGCTTTCTACAGCTGATACATGCAGTCGGTAACATTTTAATGTATGTTAAAATGACATTTGCTTTGGTTCTATTGATTGTGGTGCTCCTCTAAGGTGTAGAAAAACCACCAGTGATTCCTAACCAGGGGTAAGTGAAAATATTTCATTTCCAAGATGGTAAGTAAAATATTCTCAGTTTCACATGGCCAGACAATAAACGGAACGTGTGCACTACATACGGTTTCTCCAGGGAGACAATAACGTGTGGCACAGCAACACTAACATCCTAACAATCCTGTATTCTACTTTTGAAGAATTATCAACACTTTGGAGTGGGTGGTTACTCGTGGTATGACAAAAAGGCTCTGGGGGTCCACGAAGGGTCTTAAACGATAAAAAAACGCAATGATAAATGGTGATTATGGCTTCGAAACCATACCTCAGATACTGAGCGAGAAGGCACAGACTTGTTGAGTACAGAGAAGTCCATGTTCGTCAGTGCCCCGCCATCATGTTTGAGTTTCTTTAGGGCGCTCAACAGCATCATCTTCTCCTTCCGAGACCAGCTGCCGTTTCCATTCCCTACAGTTTGCGTCCCAGGCTGGGGAGTCAGGATGCGATTAGGTTTGTTACGTGTGCGAGGAGGAGGCTTCATGTTTAGTTCAAGAGAATGCCTTCAAGTTACTTTATGTTACTTTAAAGAATGCTTTGAAAATAATCCGGTGCAAGCTTCTGCTGCTCAGCCTACCACCGGCTCACTTCCTTTACGGGCCCCCACACTTCCTGTCTTCTCGTTACGTCACTTCCTATCAAGATGGCTGCCATCAGGAGCGGACTGTCTCCGGGTAGCTTAGCAAGATGTTTCCTCCAACAGACTGGACAACAGAGAGGCGGCAATCATTATCTTCAACACATTTGCCACGTATGTTTTTCTTAGAGTTTCACAAAGCTTTATTCAATTCCTAAAGCAAATAGAAGACACACTGGGCGAGGTTATGTAGCTAAACTACTATCCGGCTGGCATCCCCGCTGCGCAGTTCGTAGTCCATGTGTGACTTTGACAGCAGCGTCCTCTGCATGAAACTACTCCCACTATCACTTTGTATATAACGAACTGCTTCATAAAAATATTTGATACTCACATATTCAATTACACGATACTACGTTGTTGGAATGTGCTTTTTGCAAATCAGGAGATGATGCACAAAATGTCAGCATTCACATAAACATTTTTGTAAACATAAAACTATGAATTACAATTTGATTGTATGTTTATTGTTTATTTTGTTCAATCGTCTATATGCATACACGAACTAATGCACCGTTTGTCGGTGATGTGTCTGTTGTAATCACGACGACCACCAGGGGTCAGGCAACACCCCGATTTCTCCGTTTTCATCCAGTTAGTGGCTTTGGTACATCCCTGGTCAAAATCAACAACAGTTGGAAAAATTGCACGAATTTACATTTTGCACTGTAGCATTTTAAGGTGGTTCTAAGTAGAGCTTAAAATGCAAAAAGAAGAAATGGGATTGAGACAAAATACATTTTTGAGTAAGTAATTTCTTGCAAACATCCATTAAAGTGAAAGAGGCTGTTCATCAGTTGATCTAAAAGATTAAGACCACAGCACTTAAAAAACAGAATCTAGGGAAACGTGTAATGTTCAATGTCATTTTCTGGCAGAGATTCACACTGTCATTATTGTTCTGTCAAATTTTGCTTATTAGAGAATATATTGTTAAAAATAAGTGTCACATTAATGTACTGTACATGTATTCACCAAAGAGTCTGACAATTATGATGCTAAAATGTCTAAGATTTTTTTGATGCAAATTATAATGGGGATTTGACTTGTTTGATACACAATGACATGCATTTGATACTAGATGGTTGTACACAGTACATACAACGAAAGTTACTAGGTGAATACCATTATAAAGACTATTCCAAATGTCATTGTCACAACTATTCAAGTGATTGTGATGAGAGAAACCTGGTGAGACCACTGGTATATAACAACTATTGTTGTTCCCAAGTTACATCAGTGTTTGGTCTTGAGTAGTAATTTCATGCTGTTCCTTTTTGATTCACGGTCATTTGACAAACTCCTGTACATAAAAAATCCCGGAGTTGATAAAGCCTTCTAACTGATCTTCTCCACCTTTTCAATTTCAGGCTGGCTTAAGTCCAAAAGCAGTTGACTGTGATCTCATGATGGCAAAAGCAAAAAGTTGTCTCTTTTTGCATGAAAATAAACAAACGAAGTAATACAATCTATGTAACTGGGGAGAGTATCTTATACTTTTCCCTGGCAGAGCAAATCTGTTCAGCATGTAGATCATCAATACTATCTGCCGAAATGGCTGAACAGGACACACAAAAAAAACATTTTCTCTGTTTGAATGGGTCAGATTGTTGAGCTTCTTAGCGCCAATGTGGCTGAGGTTTGAGCAGTGACAAAGTCATTTTGAACTTCGCCAACCCTGAGCCAGATGATCAAATCGGTCCGTCAAGACACAGGATGATCCTCAGCCCGAATGAAGGTTGCTGAGTGTCCTATAAACATCATAGGGGATCGGTGAGAGAAGGCTTTTAAGAACAAAAATTGTATTCCCAGGCCAAGTCTCTTTCAACGCCACAAAATGGCCTGTTGGGAATTTGATGAAGAGAACCAAACATGGGACATTGAAAGGTTGAAGAAGTTTTATTCTCTAATGAGAAAAATTGTAATTTGACAGTCCTGATGGCTTCCAACGGTACTGGCATGACAAAGAGATCCTACTTGAAATGTTTCCATACAGCACAGCAGAGGCGCTGCCATTATGATCTGGAGTGCTTTTTCCTTCAAGGAAATGAACGCCAGCTGGCTATGTGGAGATGTTGTAGGAGGAATCCCTCATGATTGATGACCCTCGTCTGTATGGTAATGTGTGGGTTTTTCAACAGGACCGTGCTACAGTTCACAATACCCACCTGACAAAGGACTTAGTTCAGAAGAATAAAAACATCAGTTTCAGACAGTGGATGCCCTCCAGGAAGCCATCTTCACCACCTGGAGAAACATTCCCACTAGAGTACTGCAAACGCTGGCATCAGACACACCCAAACCAATGTTTGAGGTGACTAACAAAAGTGGTGCAGCTACTCAATAAGTCCTCTTTTGAACATTTTGTTATTGTTTTTTTTAAAAACTCTTATCAGTTGTGGAAAACCCCAGGTTGCTTGTTGTTTTCAATAACTTGCTTACTCATTTCTACCCATTTTGAAGGTCTACTTAGGACCTCCTTAAGATCCAGCAGTGTATAATATAAATTCTTGCAATTTTTTAACTGGTCTTAACATTTTGATCAGGATTCTAGGTAGTAGATGCCCCTGTTACACAAAAAAGGTATTGGTCATCTGTGTGGTTTGCGTTTCCTCTGCACCTCAAAGTTATGGGTAATTTATTCAAAGCAGGCTGAGGACATTTGGGTGAGTGCACTACCCCATGTTGATGCTTATTCTTTCTCCAAACAGCGCTTACGCACACAAAGGTCCCATCTGCACACCGTGTTTGACTTCAATAATGTGGCTGCCAGAACAACCCTACTGGGCCGCCGGCGCCATGAAAGGCTTCTCTGTGTGAAGACTGTGGCGGTCCGGCACAGCAGCTCCCAGGTGAGTTCACAGACTTAACTCACTCTAGTTACCATGGAGTTCAAATTTATGTGAAAGTTTTTTGCCTACCCAGTTCCCAACTAATGATGCTGGCGCGGCTGCTTCTCAGGGAGGCCCAGTTGTGGCATCCTGCCCTGCCTCTTTTCCTGCTGAAACTGCCCCTGTCTTTCCTCAAGCAATTCCTGAACAGGTGGCGGAGATGACATCTATAGTGCGAGAAATCGGCTCAAACCTCACTTGCATATCGCTGATATTTTCAGATTGTGCTCCATCCTGTTTCCGTGGCCACAGCGGAAGACTTGCCCCCTTCCCCCGTCTTGGATTCTGTTCACCCCACCCCGGTATTGACACAGGCCACATTAGAGCCTGGAATTGATGTGGCGCCGGCCGCCGTGGAGGTCCTGCAGGCTTTGCCTACAGAGGCTCGTCTAGCTGAGCTTGGACTGGCTGGCCACACTCCTGTAGGTTTCATCCAAAACGTGTTGGAGTTCATGCACATGGATCTGGGTCTACCCTGGTGGGGAGCCATTGTTGTAGGTAAGTGACAGAAATAGACACTTTGTGGCTGTGCTGCTGAAGTGAAGCTAACCGTCTTTGTTAATGATCGTCGTTCTCTAGGAACAGTCGTGGCTCGCCTAATCGTGTTTCCGGTCATCGTGAAGGGCCAGCGGGAAGCGGCCAAACTGAACAATGTCATGCCAGAGATGACCAAGCTCACCACCAGGATGACGGAGGCCAAGCAAAGCGGAAACAAATTTGAATGTAAGCATTTGTTGCAGCATTTCTTCTGGCTTTTGTTGTGATGCACAGGACCGTCACACGCGTGTTGTTGTTTACAGTCGCCAAAGCATACACCAACCTGACCTTGTTCCAGAAGAAGCATGACGTCAACCCCTTGCGTGGCTTCCTGGTTCCTCTGGTGCAGGTTAGGCTATGTTCACTGCAGCTCCATTCCGATTTTTTTGCTCATACGGGGACCTGTACCTGATATTAATCATGTTAGTGTGAACAGCAGAATTCTAATTTTACCAAATGCGACTCATGCATCATTTGTATGTGGATATAAGTCTTGATACGTAGGCAATGCGACTGCAGCATGAATGGGCAGGTCGCATATGTCCAACCTAGACATGTCATTGAAAGACGTAATGCAGTGCTTACCGAGACTTAGATAAAGGTACTCACCGAAGCAGGCAAAAGCATCCGAACATTATTTTTTTAAAATGTCAGTGAAGCAGCTCACTGCCACCCAAATGCTCCGCGGAACAGACGGCGCAACAAGTTCTCCTCAAACTTCCATAGCCAAAATTCTTTCCCTCTTTCTTATTAATCCGCTGTGCAGGATCATTTGTTGAGGAAAATATTCACTCAGAGGAGCACACACACACTGCAGCAATCTTTACTTCTATTAACACACAGAAACGTGTGTGATGACGTGCTTTTGCACATGCACGTCACATCCAAGACATTTTGCGTTCACATTGACAAGCTGCATTCTTTTGGTAATATGAACGACCGCATAAAAAATCAGAATTGGGCATAATATAGTATGAATGCATTGTAGTGCAGTGTGATTGTAGCTCTTGATTCTGTGTGTTTACATTTTTAGTCCGGGACATTTTAGTGACTGACTTCCGGTCACTCTTGTATTTACACCAGCAGACCAAATAATGCTTTCAGTTAATGAATGCATAAAGACGTGCCTCGATTGTACGGCGTATGTGAAGTTTACATTGTCAGAAGATAATTATTGACAATTGTGAACGCAGCCTCCGTCAGCTCCCGTCTTTGACATCTCTGATTGACTCTCTGAAGGCACCCATCTTCATCTCCTTCTTCATCGCGCTAAGGAAGATGTCCTACTTGCCGGTGCCAAGCATGCAGACTGGAGGCGCATTGTGGTTTATTGATCTGACAGCAGCAGATCCCTTCTACATCCTGCCTTTAGCCGTCACTGGAACCATGTTCTTCATTCTGGAGGTCATCTATCATATCATTTGAACATTTGATAATTGTGGCAATTAACCTATTAATCAACATAAATGTTGCTGTTAGCTGGGTGCTGAGTCCGGTGTGGACAACCCCAACCTGCGCGCCATGAAGACTGTGTTCCGGATCATGCCCTTCGTCATCCTCCCACTCACCATCAACTTCCCCACAGTCAGTTTTGTCTCCCTTTTCTTTCATCATCCTTGCACTTGAAAATGTGCATGCAGGAGATGAATCCTCTCTGTCTGTTGTGTCACTAGGCTGTGTTCACCTACTGGCTGACTTCCAACTGCTTCTCCTTGGCTCAAGTGGCCCTGCTCAGACACCCGCTCATCCGAGACAAGCTGAGGATCCCCGAGCGGATCAAACATCCGCCCTCGGCCCTGCCAGAGAATGACGGTTTCTTCGGCAGTATGAAGAAGGGTCGGTGATCTAAACATCTCGTCACTTGAGTTGCTACTCAAGACTCTTATGGGGTAGTGAATGTCTGCACTGTGTACACCAGGATGGAAGGATGCACAGTTGGCGCAGCAGCTGGAAGAGCGGGATAGGCGCATCAAAAATCACCTCGACCTTGCTGCCAAAGGTACCTTTTGTTTTGCTGTTACAATGAAACCTCGGTTAGCGTATGCCTTGGTTAACGTAAAAAATCCCCAGCAATATTTTGCCTTGTCTTGTGTACATTTTTCGGTTAGCTTACAATATGACATGTTATTGGTACACAGAATAAGTCCAACTGTGTTGTTAATGTATTTTTTACCACAAAACCTGCTTGTTGGCAGCCTATTAGCTTGCTAATACAACAAAAGAGGAACCAGGACTCTGTTTCATCGGCCATCTATTAGTTTGTCTGTTGTTGACTGTGGAGATATTTGCTAACTAACACAGAAAACGGCCAAACCTCTCCCAGACGGAATGTGATGTTTTAGTCCAGGAGGTCCAAGCTCGCAGTGGCCAAATATATGGTCACGCGAGCAGACCTCCACAGGCCGATGATGCAAAAGTGGCCTGGGAGGAGATTACAAGTATCGTAAATCAGGTTTGCCCTGACGTACTGAGAACCGTTACCCAGTTTAAAAAACATTTCAATGATGTCAGAAGAAGGGCAAAAAAATATATTAGATCAACTGGCAACAGATGAGGACCCATTTCCAATATGCTTTCATATAAAAAAAATTCATGCAAAACCACAATTGTAAAACTATGAAATGTGTTAAGTGTTAAAAAAAACATTATTTCTTTGGGATAAACTGTATTCGGTTAGAGTACAAACTGAAATTTCCTTCTGAAATGGATTTATGACGCTAACCAACATTCTGAAAATGACTGCCCCTTGTAGCCATCAACTGCTGCTCCACATACCGTTTGGGATACATATTCTGTGTGGAACAGGGGTCTTCAAACTTGTTCCACCAAGGACTGGATACTGAAAAGAATTCAGGAGCCATTTTTATATTTTAAATTTTTTAAACAGGCTGAAACCAACATGTGTAGATATGTTAAGAAGTTGGATATATTAAAGAAGCTTATAGTTGATAAAGCATTTTATTTCTAGTGTTATTAGTAACATTATTTCAAATACTAGCATTTCTCTCTAAATAATGCATTTTTTATCTATTTTTTCAACCTTTGCTGGATTTTTTGTGGACTCACTGGAAATATTTGTTAATGGGCTTTTGGTGCAGAATGAAAGGAAAGGCACCCATTTTGAATGCGAAAGTAAACAGGCAATAAAACACCTTTCCATTGGTGGGGAAAAAAGCCCATCATTGCTTGAACTAAGCATTAGAGGCAGTTTGTTTGCAAATGGAAGGGTGGAATGGTAAGCCAACTTTGCCATGAAGTCGCCAATTTTTGAGTAGAAGCACGTCATGGCAATTTGTACACCACTGCTGTAGCGGGAAGCTACTTTTACTTGGCAGTATGCTGGTAGAGCTTGTCACTGGTGCAGTACTTAAGCCTAACAGCACAAGCAGCTAACGTTTCAATCATTTCTGTGCTGAATTCCTTCCTCATTCATTGATTTTTCATCAATACTAAGTTTTTCTCATGCTTTATGTTGGCCTTTGCAGAGAACATGATTGATCATACTAAGCATACATTAGCAAACTTAATCATCTGTCTGTTATTCATTGGTATAAACAGTAATTATTCATTATTAATTATAGTGTTTTTCTGCAGACAAACAAGCATCCAACCTGGGACTAGCGGTGTGTACCTAATAGTGTTGTTATTGGTTATTTCTTTTCAAGGTCCACTGAGGCAGACTTTTACCCACAATCCTCTGCAGCAGACCCCTGCAGTGGCCGCTAAAGACAAGAAAGCTTCAAGCAAGGTGAGGCCATGGAAGGACGTTCTTGGATAAATCGTGTACATATTTATGCTTCTCACTGCAAAATAAAATGTAAACCTATTTCAAATCAGTCTTTTTTGTAATTGTATTTAAGACACAACACAAAGGATACAAGTTGTCACATCATTTTATTATAAATAATAAACTCACAGTTTTTTCTCGGAGAGACACTAAAGAAACAAAAAATAACCCTTGTAGGATTTACTTTAAACTAAATCTATTTACTGTTTGTTGTGAATGAGACTGTGGCCAGCAGTGCTTTCTGTTTCCACTGGAAGAACTTACCAATCATAATATTTTTCCTCCAAAAAGATGTGATGCCACTTAACACAGCAATTAAATAATTCTCAAATACATACAGTTCCCGAGAAAAAAAGTTGGTTTTGCAGTGCATTAAAAGTTTGAGTAAAAAAAATAAAAAATAAAAAAACATTTTGACCAGAGTAATGATTAAATGAATCCCAGGTCCTGCTCAAACTCAGCATGAGAAGCTACAGCACACCCAATTAGCCTGAGGCTCAATCCACCCCTTTAGTCGACATGGTCCACGTCCATTTCCGTTAAAACGGAGAAGCACACCTTCTGAATGAGCACGCCACACTTGGCTGAAAGAGACATCAAGAGGCTTAGAAACAAATACAACGCAGGGAAAATGACTAAAGAAATGTGATACTCCCTTACCAATGAAGCTCCGTAACCACCTGGGCCTCTTGTAGGCTGGAGTGTAGCAGCACAGGAAGTAAACTGGCACCCCAGACAGAGCGATGCCGATGCCAATTAGGGAGTTGACTGTGTCACTGTACAGTGGCACCACCACCAGGAAGATGGTGAGGAGGCAGAAAATGATGGGGTAGAGCAGGCTAAGCTGTATGAGTCAAAGTGGACAGCCGTTAAACCGACGCTTGTTACAGGACTGCATTTCCATACAGGTACTAATGCCCCACCTTCAGTGGTCTCTTTCTGTTCGGCTGCTTCCAGCGCAGGTACAGTTGTCCCAGAATGGACAGGCCCACAAAGAACCAGTAGCTGAAGCTGTAGTAGTTGATGAGCTTGAAGACATCCTCCACACACAGGTAGATAAGAGCCATGATGCCCTGCAGGCAGAGGAGGAGAAAGCGGAGTGGCGTTAAGAACAATTGTCTTCCAAAGGAAATGGAAAAGAAAGGCACACTGACATTGAAGAGCAGGGCAGGGATGGGGGTGTAGCGGTGGACGTGGATCATGCACAGGTAGTCGGGCAGGTGTCCCTCTCTGGAGCCCACAAAGAAGAGCCTTTCCACACACACGAACATGCAATGGTGATGATGCAAGCATGTACATGACAAGGATGGCCTTTTCATTGCACTCACCTGGAGGACGCCAAGATGGAGGCATTGAGTCCTCCGAAACAGGACAGAGCCACCGCCAAGGGAATTGTCCAGTTCATCACGCCAAACACTCGGTCTGCAAACGTCTGTGGGTGGACATGGCAGATGTTACCCACCCAGGCAATATGTGATTAACACGTAAGCATAGTAAGTTGATGGACTCACCACGGCCACGGCATCGCTGTCTAAGATGGCATTCATGGGCAGGATAGTGTAGTAGGCCACGTTGGTCAAAATGTAGATTACGGTCACAATAGGCATGGAAATTGCAATGGCCAGTGGCAGGTTCCTGCATAAGGACAACATGGGATGGACTTTTTAACAAGGAGCATTCCTTGGGATAAGAAGTCGCCTAATCTGCCTGAGAACTCCAGGAAAGGATTGCGATAGCATTACATGACCTTTCACTTCACTTTTTTTGCTCAGACTGATTTTTGGAAGTCAGATGATCACAAGGCATTCCACCAGACAGCTTCTGGATGTTTTCATTCATTCTGATGTGCAAGTGGATGAAAGCAGTTAGGAGAGGAGTTGCTCTCCTTGCTTCATCACATTTGTTAAAGAAAACCCAAGAACACCTGATTTTACAAAACCTCAGCAGCATTCTGTTTGAACCCAGAATGTTCCCCAGTCACCTTTCAGGGTTCTTGATCTCCTCTGTGACAAAGTTGAGTGTGTCCCATCCAGAGTAGGAGAACAAAGCTGAATAGAGCGCCAAGGCAATATCTCCGGGATCCTTAGATGATCCGTCAAAGAGGCCCTCAAAGTTCTGTGTGTGACCTAGCAAAAGAACAAAATCAGTCTTGATGATGACCTATGATAGATCGCATGCATCTCATCTGCTAGCTTGGAGAGGGTATGGCTGGCCACCTTGACCGATCTTGACGAGGCCTGTGATGATGACTGCAATAAGGGCGATAACTTTGGCGTAGGTAAAGAAGTCCTGCACCCTCGTGCCCCATTTCACATAAGCACAGTTGACAAAGGTCAGCAAACCTGAGGGATTGACAGAAAGGCTGGTTGTTAAAGACAACACTATATGCGCATACTACAGCCTGAGTGCTTACTACTACTACTTGGGGGAAATATCCGAGATAGAGTACATGTCAATGTCTAGCCAGACACATCAGTGTCTGCAACTATTATCTCTTGGTTTACAGGTAGTCTGGAGGATACTGCATCAGATACTACAGTATTTGGTCATTGTAGCAAAATCGGTGACCAGATAATCTCTCTAGAGCTCAGCTTTTATTTTGTGCACTCCCATACAAAAGCGACGTTATATGGGAATTGCCGACTCTAAATTGTCCATAGGTATGAATGTGAGTGGGAGTTTTTGTTTGTCTGCCGTGCGATTGACTGGTGACCAGTCCAGGGTGTACCCCGCCTCTCGCCCAAAGTCAACTATTATCAGCTCCAGCATAAGTGGTATAGAAAATAAATGATTGAATGAATGGATGGGTTAAACGTCTTTGACCCTAAAGCATTGTTTGACTTCTAGATGGGATGCAGCCCATTACTTGCATCCCAGCCTTGTCCTTTGCGAATCATGAAGTCAGCGGTGACATTTTCTCTGCCAGCCGACGGCTGCTTTCCATGTCGTGGAAGGAAGTACTGCTGCTGACTCAAGCAAACTGTTGTTTTTCACAGCAGGAAACAGCTGAGTGCAGCACTTACGACTTTTGACAGTCTCTGTGGTGGATACCTCACTTCATGACTCATAATAGTGCCTGTGCCCACGGCCCTGACAACCGTTGCGTTCTTTTTGAAAAAAAATGTTTCGAAGACTTATCTAGCGCTGCGTGCTTATCATAAATGTGCAGATAGCGGAAGAACAGGACGTACAATCGTCAGACTCTTCTCCGCCAACAAAATCCCAACACTATCACCTTCCACTATATAGACAGTTCCACCTTCATAACAAGTCCAAACTCAGCAGGGGGGCGGGTCAAAGACAACAAGCGTCATGCCGAGGTTGTCCAGGGAAGAGCAATGACGGAACCTCGGCCGAACAGAAGTTAAGGCGTGGCGTGTTGACAGAGAAAGGAAAGAAGGCCTGGATGGTCGACTTTCAGAGTCAGCTGGAGCCCACTCGGTCCTGCTGGTGGGAACGCTTTTGGTTGTCATTTGGAACAATGTCAAGTATCTGTTAATATTATGTCTAAAAAATTCAGATGACTTCCATTTGGCAGAAGAGCGTCTCTGTTGTTGCCATGGCAACCCCGTACGTAAAAGGGCGGGTCAGCGTGTTTTGGCAACACTTCCAAGCTTGTCAATTTCAAAGGGGAATTGTCACCAACGGGGGGCATGAACCTCTCTGTTCCCCCAAATCCTATCCATCCAGTTTCTATACCGCTTATCGTCATTAGAGTCGCGGGTATGCTAGTGTCCCTATTAAATTTGTATTTGAACTGAATATTGTTTGGTTTTAAGCGTGACACCTCAGACCACCCCCTGCATGGAGATTTTCAGGTCAGAGTCTCATCTGGACAAAGACTTCAGTGTGCAGCTATCACATCTTATCACAGTGTATGTGTGCGCGTGTGTGTGCGTGATACATAGACCAGTGGATGAAAGCTGTTATCTGAAAGACTTTCTGAACAAACGTTGTCTTCTTGCGTGGGCCTCTGCTGTGCCATAACGCAGCGGTTACCGCGGTAATGTAGCAGCACTAAAAGGTCAGCTGTAAATTCATCAGGGGTTTCGCTCTGTGACTCCCCCCTCCTTCCCTCTACACACACACACACGTGAGCAAGAAGTCGCACGCACACTTGCTGGCCTACTTCCTGCTTCCACGACGGTGTCATCACTTTTCACTTCTGCTGTCTACATGCGGCAGACGCGTACTTACATATGCAGGCGGCGGCCAGCAGCCTGTTGGCCACGTACGGCGCGATGCACGTGGGGAAGATGGGCTGAACCATGTAGTTGGAGAAGGTAATAGCAATGACAGCCTGGCTGGTGGGCTCAATGATGAGCAGTGACGTCCACAAGCGAATAAAGGCCAGGAAGCCCCCAAAGGCCTCCAGGATGTACGCGTAGGAGGCCCCTGACTTGGTGATGGTGGTCCCCAATTCAGCGTAGCACAGCGCCCCAAAGACGGAGAAGATGCCACCAACAGTCCACACCACCAGCGACAGTCCATAGGAGGCGCTGTGAATGAGGACGCCCTTGGGTGACACGAAGATGCCCGAGCCGATCATGTTACCCACGATCAAGCACACCCCGTTGAGGAGGGAGATCTCCTTCTTCAGCTTCATGGACTCCTGGGACTCTTCCGTCTTGGTGGATGGGATTCTGCCATTGGCAGCCTCTTGTGTGGGGAGCGGACTGAAGGACGTCATTGTTTTTGGCGATGTGTTTGTTAGCAGGAAAAGCTCTCTCTCTCCTTAGAATCTTAGCCAGCAAAGCCTGGATACGTTGTCAGTACGTCTCTGGCTATCTGGGGTCTTCTCCTGCCATCTGTGGACACAGTATCAGAGGTCATGTCAGGGATGTTGTTGGTATGGAGATGCACGTGCTGCCAGAGCACCATGCTAATGGGGTAGCACACATGGTAATATAGACGTACTAGCATTTATTGACAGAGTGGGTGGGGCTGAACAAAACTTCCTCAGGATTTAGAAACTCCCACACACACAAGAGTCAGCATGGTGACTGGTCATATGGTTTCCAAAGTTCATTATCCACAACACCCCCCATTCCCACTCCCACTGCCAACTATATATGGAGCTTGAGCATGATGACTCAGATACTTTTTTCCACCTTGAAAAGGTTGGTGTCACACTGACATCCCACCGTTTAACCTCTTTATACAGTGTGTGTAATAATAATGTACAATAATTATACAATATAATTATATAATATACTGTGTGCATTTTTGCCAATGTGTCCGGACTCTATTGGGTTAACGTCACCCTGATTCCCCTCCCTTTGTGTGCCTTAAGTCTGTATATGTAATATACATACATTTTACATAAATACATTTTAATTAATAATGAATGTATTCATTACAAATACATTCATGTGTCAATTATTTTAAAAAGAATAAATCACTTTTTAAGAATAAAAATTAAAGGAATAAATCAATAATATTGAAAAAAAATAGATGTTTATACAATTGTAATAATTTATGAGTATGTATACACTAACATTTGCTACTTTCAGCTCACTCTGCATATGAGTAAAACGTTTTTAGATAACTGTATATAAAATGCATTTTTGCCTGTGTCCAGATTTTAGGACCTCCTGTATTACTATAAAGTTACGTCGATATTGTGTTTGCTTCTACCAGCCTTACCAATTGCTTGTCAAATGATGGATAGTTTCACTGATAAGGTACTGTACAAAAGTATGTTGGAGAGACACAACAGGAGTGACTTTATCATGAGTCTTAAGTTGTGATGTCCGCGATGAAGGCGCATTAGCTACAGCAGCAACAATCATGGAAAGTTCCAGCAAAGAGAAGAAGGTGTTGTTACCTTAACCGGACAGCTCAGCAGCACATGGACAGGAATTGGACAGTAGATTGTCTTTGCATGTGATCAAACCCGTGCAGAAGGGTGGAGGGTGCAAGGTCCAAAAAGGTGTTGATAAGTCCACTTACTCAAGGTTAGATTCTCCCGGGCTCCTTATCAGAGAAAAATAAAGCCGTAATCAATGAAAGCCTTCCTGGCATCTATCACTGTCAGCATTAAAGCCTTAAAACATTTCTATGCCAAAGAGCTCAAATTTAAAAGATCTGCGGTGCTCAAATGGCCCCCAGTCCACACTTTGGACACCCCTCGCTCACTACACGCTCACGTTCTTCTTCTTCTTGTCCTTGTAGGAAGTAAAGAAATGAATCGCACTACAGGTCACAACTGAAAAGTCAGCAGCAAATATTCATTGTGTTCTGTTGTTGCGACGTCCTTTGCAGTTTCCTCTTTGGAGCTGGCCTCCTCATGCACTTTTTATGCACTCTACCAAAAAAAGGCGTTAACAGCTGGGAGCATGGGGGGTGGAGTATCCACAATTAACTGGTATTGTATCTCCTGAGTGACTTTAATTAGATTATCATTTGTGATGAGTTCACGACAACAGTTAAATATCGTTATTGCTAGCATTACTAATCACATGAATTCACAATGATCATGATGAAATAAGTCTTTTTCTATAAATAAATTTTAAGAAAAGTAAAATAAATAGATGTACTGCCCAATTGACGTTTTTCTTAAACACACCCTACTGATTTTCTATTGCTAATAATTGCACACATTTTGTTATGAAGAAAAGCTTGTTCACTTGCTGTGTCACAATTTACTAACAGGAAGAGAAAAAAAATACAAAACGTGTAAAAATAAAAATCTTATGTCCCAAGGTGTGGCCGAGGACCCATTTCCAGCCTGGATTTAATTGTCTAATTGCCTTTTTGCATACATGAAAAAAGTATTCATAATCCATAATACCGCAGTAAAATACATTAATAGATGAATGTGTCACCTATAATACAAAGCTGATATGTTTTGTTCAGATTGTGTTGCATATATTGACAAAAAGCACATAAATTAGAAGTAAATAAAATCAATGAATAGAAAACACGTGAATAAATGAAGTAAATTATTAAGTGAATAAATGAAAACATTGTAGAATGCATAAATAAATACAGTTACTGACAATGTGAAATTAATTGCTGTTGTATTATTTTTCAGTGTGGTCAAAATGTTCCAATTCCAGATGCACAAATGGGAGCTTGGCGCCCTCTTGTGGTTTTTAAATAGCACATCCTGCTTGTAACAGTTCCTAACATGTTTACTGTATATGTGTATATCATCACATATTTATTTCAAGGACTGACCCATGACCCTAAAAAAGATAAGCGGTATAGAAAATTGATTTTTTTTTTACATAAAACAACCACTCTGTATGCATTACAAAATGATAACACAGCTTGTGTCTAATTATGTATGTAATTAGGGGATGGGCGGATTGATCCAAATATCAATACCATCCATATCAAAGATACTATAAGTACAAAATTTATGTTTCTTAGTTCTTAGTTCTTCTTGTGTGTCTTTATTTTAACAAATACATTTTTTATTTAATTTATTATAAATCTGTGTATATTGTCTCTCATCCATCCATTTTGTATGCCGCTTATCCTCATTAGGGTCGCGGGGTCTGATGGAGCCTATCCTAGCTGACTTCCGGCGAGAGGCAGGTACACCCCGGACTGGTTGCCAGTCAATCAAATCTTCACACACACATTCATACCTACGGACAATAGGGTTGCCAATTGACCTAACATGCATGTTTTTAGAATGTACCCTGAGAAAACCCACGCACACACGCGGTGAACATGGAAAATCTACACAGAAATGCCAAGTAGAGATTCGCACCATGGTCTTCCAGATCTCCTGACTGTGTGGCAAGTTGCTAACCCCTCGACCACAACAAACGTATAAAAGCGAATAGTTGTTTTTGCTTTTGTTTAGTTTTGCTCTTTAGACTTTATGGTGGTCCAACTATCCAGTATGTAATGAAAGGGAATATGTTTTATTTTCTTGCCTTGTTTTGTTATAGTAACAGATTAGTTCATGAAAAAGTGGCCTTAAATCTTTGTCTGGTGTTTAATTTGACTATTCATGTGTTTTATTCTAAGTGAATGAGCTTGACAAACGTCAAGTAAAAAGCATTGGTATGGGCAATACTGGTCCCTGTATTCCAGGGATGTCCAAACTTTTTCTGGTTACAGCCACATACTGAAAAATCAAAGGATGCTGAGCCCACAGTAATAATTGAAATTTTGTAAAAAGGCTTGAAAATGTTTTCATGTAAAGACAAAGCTTGTTATCAGCATTCAACTTTGTCTCTTTACATTGTGCCTTTATGCTGTATTGTTTCATTTTCGCCTTTTTGGGGGTTATTTCCACAATGATTTATTATTTATACAATGTGGCAATAAATATGAGCTGCGGCCGCAAATGGACACCCCTGCTGTATTTACTTGTTACCTCATCAGTACCAAGATCTGCAGTTGGCCTACCTCAAGTGCATTTGTCTTTGTGATGGGAGTTCATTGAGTGTGATTGGCAAAGAAAGGAGTCGTGATGAAGATTTTACCACCTTGAAATGTCATGGAGGAGGACTGAGTGATCTGTTGAGAACTGTGGTTTATTGATGAATGTCAATGCGACAGAAACTGGCCTTCATCACACCTGTGCTTTTCTTTTTCCTGATTCCTCCTCTCATTTTATGATTGAGACATGTCCGCCCCACCCCCAGTTGCATGCAAACATGTGGACAAACTTCTCACGCCCCCCCCTCACCCCTCCCGCAGTTTCAGTGCCTTTGTCCACCGTCCATTCTTTCCCTTGGCGACTTGTTGCCATGGTTTCTGGAGCCCCCTTGTAGACTGAAAAGTGGAGGGATTAAAGGAAGCCATTTTGGGGACAGCTGGGCCAGGTTGGTCACTGCCCCCCAACCCCACCCCCCACCACCATCACACTCACAGTCACTCTACTCTAAGGGGTGGGGGGGAGTATTGTGTGAGGATTAGAGCTTCCTGTGTGTCAGCTCATTACATGGGGTGGGATGGAGGGAAAGCCGGGGGGTGCAAGGAGTGAAATGAAAGCAAAAATGAAAGAGAGTGTGCATGAAAGAGTATGACACAGAGAGGGGGAATTGAGGTGATGGCCTCTACAGCTGCACCCACAATCACACATATACAGGCCCTGATTATCACACATGCGCACACACATTAAAAGACTGTGGGCAAGAAAAAGACGAATTAGACGTCCAAACACAAAGCTACCTCACTACTGGATCACTGCATATCATAGAAATCCCTAACCATTATGCAAATGCCCCCCTAGTTGCTGTGAGCAGCAGTACTATGATGTCATTGAGACTTTTCGGTGTCTCTTTGTTCCGAAATAATCACTTGAACAGCAACTTAGATTATAGCTTTTGTGTAATATTTAGCTTTGTTATTGAAAAGACACGCAAGAAACATAAAATGTCATCCTCCATCATTTTATTACATTTTTTTACAACACAAGGCTCAAACATTGCGGCATGGCTACAACAGCAAAAATGTTACACTTGGCATGGATGCAGCAGTAACGTCTGCACGAGTGCTTTGAGAGAAGAAAGACGGGGGTGCGAGTGGACGGTGCTCTTCCTTCCTTCGAGCAACAGCTGCAGGTTACCTTGACAATCGTCAAAAGTCAAGTCATTTGTTGCTACACATTCATCGCCATCGTGGTCAACATTGCTAGCATGGCAGGAGATGTTCCTCCAGCGCAGTGCAGTCAGCAGCAGCACAAATACAACAAATAAGTAACAGTTCAAAAGAAGAACAAACGTCATATTTACAAATGTGGACCATTAAACAAATGGCCTGTTTTGGTATGGAAGTCAGCCTCTTTGATCAATAGGGGTGTAATGGTGCATGAGTTTGGAATTGGATTTTTCCCTACAAAACCGAAGACCTACTGATTTCCAACGTGGTACACATCAAAAGGAGGACCGGAAGTGTACGCCGTTGCGTTGCACCTCCACAAGCCTGGCGAGTGTGCTTGAAAGCAGATGACAAGGCAAGGCTTTCGGCGCAGATGCAGACATCAGGCAGACAAAAAGCGTGCAGCGCAGCCTTTGACCAGCAGGAGTTAAGGCAAGTGATGGTGCTAAGGAGAGGCCAGAGCTTGACAATTCTCTTTTTCATTAAAGTCTCCTTGGCCTTCCCAGTGGAATAAATAAATGAGCAAAGACAAGTGGATAAGACAAAATAAGTGTGCCACGATTGTTCAGTGGAGATAGAGAATGGGGCAACAAGCTGGAAATACTAATGTTGCACTAAAGCCAATGATGAACTTTCCTTTACTAAAATAAAATAATAAATCACACTGTTCAAATTGTTAGTTTTGCGCATGTCTATGTTATAAACCAGGAACCTTGTAAACATTGTAAACCCGGAATGTCCAAAGTGCCACCCGGATCATACCCAAATGAACCAAATCGTAACATTAAAACAGAGGTACGCTCCAAAGCGTGATTATGGTGTACCATTACACCCTTAGTTATCACAGCAAACATTGGAAGGAATGGTGTCGAAAATAAGGCCTCACTGTGAGCTTTGAAGTACAAAAAATGACTATAACAAGTCGTGTTCTACATTCAACTCCTGCAGCATTAACTACAACACAAGCTATCTCTATGAACAATCATCTAACTCTCCCCTGTCCAGAAGCCCAAACAATCCTCTTCCCTAAGTTGTCGCTGCGTCCAATTGCTCACCGGCCTCGTCACAACCAAGGCTTGCTTCTGGATCGCTGCTGATTTGCTTCCCTTCCTGCTTCCCTTCTAGGGTCTTGGAGCTGTGATCCTCTGTAAAGTTGCTCTCATTGGTTTGACCCTTGGTGTAGGCATTCGGGTGTGTTTTCATGTGACCCTGCAATGAGACGAACGATAAAATGGTTTATTTGATGCCCACATAGCATCATGCTAAAGAACTTAGCATGACTGCCGCGTCTTACCTTAAGTCCACTACGGCTAGCGTAGGTCTTCTTGCATTGGGAGCAGCTGTAGGGTTTATCAAGGCGATGGTGTTGGGACTGTGGTCCAGGTGCAGCAACAGGGGGTTCTGGACTGTCTGATGTCTCCTTCTCAGGGTCTGCTGAGGATGTGTCGTCTCCACCTTCTCCTTGACTTCGAATGACATCTTGCATCCCAGGCCCCTGCTGGACGCTTCCATCAACCTCCTGAGCGGCACAGGCGGGCCCTGGACTGGAGGGACTGGTGAATGCAGGTGAAGGAATTACCGCTGGAGCAGCACTGTGGGCATCATGTGTGTTCATTTGTGCGTCAGGCTTAGAAACACACAAGGACAAAGGGGTGTCTTTGCCATTCACTGCAGCTGAATGGGAGCTAGTCATGGCGGTTTTGACGGGGCTGCCCAGGTCAGCTTGGGGGGGCTCCGCCTGCAGGAATGCGGAGCTGTTCAGGGAGCCACCAGCATCTAGGTTGTTATCACTCATATCCAAAGCGTCTTCGATTCCCGCTGAGTGGGTATTATGGGTCGGAGGTGGGCTAATGCTGGGTGTGGAACCCTCAGATTCCTCCATCTTCACATCAGAAGCTATCTTAGAAGCAGCAGGTTTTGTAAGAGCCAATGGCAGGAGTTGTTCAACTTTAGATGGCAAGTCATTCTCTGCATCATCAAATAACGCATTCTCTGTTTCTGCACCAGCCTCTGCTGGCATGTCTTCATCAGGTGGGATTTGCCCTCCGAGGTGCAGGCGGATGTGGTGCTGAAGCACTAAGGCATTGGTGAACTTGCGTGGACAAAGCGGACAGGAGTTCAGCGCCCGGGAATTGGGTGGCCTTGCCCGATGAGTGGCCAGGTGGGCCCTGAGGCTGCCCTTAGTGGAGAAGGAGCGACCGCAGAGCTTACATGGGAAAGGCCTCTCTCCCAGATGTGTGGCCTGGTGCAAGCGCAGGGCTCGAGGGCAGCTGAGTACACGCAGGCACACCCCGCATTGATTGGCTGCATGAGCGGAGGGCAGACATGAGGTGGCGGTGGTGGTGGTGGAGGAGTTAACACCCGAGACCCCTTGGCTGCTTGGTAACCCTCCAGTGTTTGGACTAAGGCCAAGAGCAGCTAACATTTCCCTGCGATAAACACTGGAGCTGTTGCTGAGGTCATGAGCGTTTGTATCTCCATTGGCCTCCGCAAGGGTGAGTGAAGAGGTAGAGGAAGACGAGGCAGATGAAGAACACGACGCCCCTACTTGTGGCTGCTTCTCAAGCTTCTGGACCAGCCGTTGCAGCTTGGAGGTGTCTGACGTCTGAGTGGCGGTGGCAGGAGAGGAGGATGAAGAAGTGGTGGATGGCTTGGGAAAAGGAGGAAAAGGGAAGGAAAGCTGATGTAGTGAAGTGAGGTGGGAGCTGGACGGGTGGCCCGACGGTCGCAGGAGGGCAAGGTGGTGAGGAGAGGTCCCTCCAGGGAAGATAATTTTGGGAAGTTGAGCCAGCTGGGAGTAGGAGGTGGCTGTGTGAAGTACAGAATGAGGAGGAGTGTTCTCGTCAAAGCGCTGCTGCTTTGCTCCCTTATACTGACTTCCCACAGAGGAAGAGGAAGATGGCAGCACAGGGCTTGTTGTGCTGGCAGCAACTGAAGCCCTGTTCAACTGTAACAGGGAATGGGCGGTGGACAACAGCGCCATATCCACTGTGGGCGGCAAAGGGAGAGAGGAAGCAGACGGATGAGTCGACGCACCAGATAGGAATCCCAGAGCCATGTTCTCTGTCACCCCCGGAATGCTTCCCTTCACCCCGTTAAAGGATTCATCATCATCAGCTCGCCTCTTCCGCCTCCTCTGGATTGTACCGGAGGATGAGCCACTCTGTGTCTGCTCCGACAGTGCCGGCGGCAACAGGGAGAGGGAAAGCTCTGGATTCTGCTCCCGGTGTCGCAGGAAGTGAGCTTTGAGGTTTCCTCGCGTGGTGAAGCGGCTCAGACAGACGGGACACTGGTAGGGGCGCTCCCCTGTGTGTGACCTCAGATGGATCTGCAGTGACGAGTCGCTGCTCAGGACCTTCCCACAGAAACGGCACACGTGTTGCGGGCGTCCCGATGTGGAGCCCAGAGAGGCAGACGGAGGAGGAAGGTCCTGCGAATGGCTGGTGTTGGTAACGAGAGGAGTGGGGAAGCTAATGCCGTTAGTGTGAGCAAATAAGGAGGTGTTGGAAGACTTCTCATGGAGGTACCGTGGTGGTAGCCCCAAAGACAGGTGGTGAAGAGAGGCCACAGACGAGCTTGGCATGGTGGAGATGGATGAAGCAGAGGAGGTGGAGGAAGATGGCGTTCTGCTGCCATTTACCTGTAAAACGCTTTGCTTGGAGAGAGGCAGCTGGGGAAAGAGGGACGATGGAATGCTGGTTAAAAGTGATGGCGCTGGGGGGACAGGTGTGACAGTAGAGGAGTGTGCTGGTGGGGAGGAAGCCCCTCCACTGGGCTTCATGTTGCTCTCGATGCCACTAGCTTGTGTGTTAGCATCCTGCCCAAACACTGCACCTCCAAGCCTCAGAACATGCCTGCAAATTTCCTCTGTAATCTGCATCTGATGTATTTGCCGTTGCTGTAGAACCCGAAGCTCCTCCAGGAGCACAGCCAGGGTGGGGGGCACCTGGAACTGGTCACCCAGCGAGCTGGAGGTCTGGTGTTGACCCGGGCTGTCACTGTCACACTGGGTGGGCACACACCGAAAGGACGAGGACGAGGTAGTGGTGGTGGCCGAGCTGCCCATTGTAGGGGAGGTCATGGTGGAGTGAGAATTCCCTTGGTGTGACAGCATTTGGGGGCCGGAGGTCTTTTCCAGAGGGGGAGGCGAGTGAGTCTGGGATGACAAGGAGGGGTGAGGAAAGTCTGGGGAGAGAGAGGAGTGAGTGTTTGGGAGGGAGGTGGCAAAGGGGGCAATGTGGTTGGGCCAGTGCGGAGGGGGCGAGCTCTCGTTGGGCAAGGAGGGCGCGTGGAGCCCACCAGGGGACGGGCGGGGGGCCAGAGGTGGCTGGCAGTCTTGGAGTGAAGTCAGGGAAGGCGAAGAAGACCCAGAGGAAGTGACTTCTGAGCCAACTGAGGTGGATGGTGACTTCATGGCCACATGATCATCTGAGGGTGGACGCAAAAACAACAACGATAACTGTTGATCTTTTTAGTCTGATATGATTTTGGCATGTTGGAGAAAAGCCTCTGTCTCAATCTCTGCTTTCTAGAACTAACTAACCTCAAACACACACACCACCTTGCTGCCATGGCAACCCCTTTTCGAGGACAATGTGCATTACCAGGACAACCCATAACCCCTCTTAACCCGCCCCCTCCCCTGGTGCAGAAACGTCTTTCATCTTCCCATTCGCCCTCCCCCGCCCTCTACGTCACAGTGGAGGTGAAGGGTCAGGCCAAGCCGAGGGTCCTGGGCACTGTCCACTCGTTCCAATTGGTCGACTAATCTGACCTCTGCCGCTTGGGGGTCAAATACTTTCAGGATCTTGAGCACAGAGTGAGAAAGAGCAAAAAGAGAGAAGTAAGCGGGGGTTGGGTGGCTGGGGGGTGTGGGGGTAAACAATGGAGAGACAAACTAGCTATTCCCTCCTGGAGAGGTTTAGTGATGGAATGAAAGACGAGACCTCCGTGGAATTCCTTCTCACCTATTGATGAACTAACCTGGCTCTTCTATCTCAACAAATTTTAGCTCAGACACTCCCACAGAACCCACACCCATTTATCTGTGTAGGACTTTTACAGGAAGGAGTGGGGGTGCCTGAAAAAGAAAAGCACTCAAGGGTGCAAGATTAAACTTTAGCAAAGGAAAAAATCTTGAGTAAAGACAGTTCCTTGCCCCACCCCCACCCCACCAACACATGCACCTTATTGTCAACTAATAGCAGTGTCTCAGCAGCCTGTTGCTTCTTGTTTCTTCAAGATCCAGCCATGCCTTCCCTTGTCACTTGTCACGCAGAAGCAACTTTTCAAGCGACTTCTACTACCAATAATTCTAAAGAAGGTGTTTCCTCACCGTGAGCTAGCACCCCCGGGCCCCCAGGATCGGCGTTAACGAGATGCTGGGGTCTCTTCTGCTTCCGGCGTGACATGATTCACGATGAGCGGGCGGGGGCATCGGTCGACTCTTTTTTGGGTTTTTTTTTGTTCTTTGGTTCCTCAAAACGCATCCAGGAGAAGCAAATTCCAAAAGTTGGAGGAGAGAGAGAAGACTCCTGTAGGTCTTGGCTGTGTCACAAGAGGCTGCAGAGTGGCTCAAAGTCTCCTCTCAACACCCCCCCCCCCCTCCCAAAAAAACTTGTCCAAAATGAGCCCCTCCCTCCCTCTCCCATGCACAATGCACACACACACACGCGCGCGCGCGCGCGCATACAACCCCTCCTTGTTCTTCCATATTTGCATTTCAATAGCATGGAACTCCCTGACACCCCCCCCCCTCCAGCTTTATATGCCTTTCTCCTGCTTTTAATAAAACATTGTAAAGTAAGAGGTGTGCATGCTGAAGCGTTACAAGACAACAACAGGTGTCTCTGTCGCATGGAGGGGGTGGGGGAACGGCGGCAGGTGTACTTTTTTAAAGTAGTAATGATGAAAAAACCAACAACGATGCAGACACGGTATTCTTGGGGGGAAAAAAATCAATAGGACCAATTATAGCACAGCAGTGTGATCACATACATGTGTTTGCTGTGCACCCCCCGACCCCCGTCACTGCAGCTCTATTTAAAAGGCTCCAAATAGATGCCTATCTGTGACAATGGCGTGCTGGACACAGTTGACTGAGCACCCCCCACCCCCCATGGATGCACTAGAGCACTGCACAAACCAAATCTTTGAGCCCCCCTTCCTACGCTCCTGTACCACCAATAATAAGGCTAATAGGCACGGAGGGGGTTACTGGTGGTGAAAAGTCAATCATTTGAAAACTATGTCAGTGTCACAGGAAGTCACAAATGCGGCCGAAGATGCAAGAATGTATAATGCAAGCTACAGCAAAACTCCAACCACTGAACGTCAACCACACCAACAATGAATAACTGAAGAAATTCCTGATTAATTGGATGCACAGATGCATTGAATGCACATCCAAACAAAATAAAGGTGGGGACAACAAACTGGATAAGCTCAAAAGGAAGAAATGCAATGAGGATACCTATAGCAAGTACAGTACATGCACCAAAAGATCAAAGAAGTCAGTGTACAATAGTAGCCCTCATATCAAAAAGAAGGCAATGTACAGTATAAATTGATAAAGACATTCTGGCAACATGGCCTGAATGCATTAAAGATTTATTCCTTGTGGACGGAGGCCCACCTCCAACAATACAGAAGAGCATGTATGTAGTACATGCTGCTGTTATGCAGGTTAGCTCGCAGCGAATGGTGCAGCAGAGTGAACCGTTCAAAATGCTCCTCGCTAAACCCATATTATGGCAAAACCAAAGGGAACCGCCACATCCGCTCACCAAGCATAACAAAGGTAAAATGAAAAATGAAAAAAGCAGTCGGACGAGATCAATCATCAACTGAAGTCACAGAAGCACTACTTGAGGAAACTGGACCAACAGAACTGACATGCTGTTTAATGACGTTACAATGGTGGGCCAATTTCATCAGGTTTAAAAAAATCAGAACTCTGTACTGGTCAGCTGGGATAGGCTCCAGCTTACCCGCGACCCTAATGAGGACAATCAGTGTATGAAAATGGAGAGATGAATGGGAAAATAGCCTGTATTGATTTATTGATTGATCACATCTTCTTTTGGGTAAGCAACAGGGGTGGGCAATGCTGAAAATGCTGCTATCAATTTGATACCAAGTAAATACAGTTGGACCGTCGGTTCCGTATGCCCCGAAGAGCGTGTTTTTAGGTTAGCGTGGAAAATTTACACCAAAAAAATTAGAGGAACACTATTTAATCAGACTATAAAAAACCTTTCAGTCAAACTTCTGGGATATTTATGTGGTCAGTTAAATAGCAGAGGAGGTTGTTAATCAGTTTCAGCCACTTTCTTGTTAATGAAATCAACAACAGGTGCATCAGAGGGGCAACAATGAGACAGAACCCAAAACAGGAATGGTTTTCCATGACTCCCCATCTCTTTTGGCTGATTTTTTAGTGACTGACTTTCTACTGCTGTAGTTTTTAATTTGGTTTGGATCAACATCTCTGTTGATAGCATGGTGCAGTACTTGGACGCTACAGAGGTTGCACAAGTAGTCCAACTCTTCCAGGATGGCACATCAATATGTACCGTTGCAAGAAGGTTTGCTGTGTCTCCCAGCACAGTCTCAAGAGCATGGAGGAGATTCCAAAAGACAGGTAGTTACTCCAGGAGAGCTGGACAGGGCCGTAGAAGGTCCTTTGTGCAAGGAGGAACAGGATGAGCACTGCCAGAGCCCTACAAAATGACCTCCAGCAGGCCACTGTTGTGAATGTCTGACCAAGCAATCAGACAGACCTGAGGGCCCGACGTCCTGGGTGGCAGTGTATGCTGGAGCCTAACCCAGCTGTTGTCGGGCTGGTCACCAGTTAATCTCAGGGCAGACAAACAATCACATTGATACCGATGGACAATTTAGGGTCGCCAATTAAGCTAACATGCATGGTTTGGGAATGCGGGAGGAAACCGCAGTACCCGGAGAAAACCCACGCACGCACGGGGAGAACATGCAAACTCCACACAGAGATGCCCAATGAAGATTCAAGCCCCGATCTCCTGACATGCTACCCACTCGAACACCGTGCGGCTGTGAAAAAATGTAATAAATAGTAAATGTAATGTGATGAATGTCACTGCAACATCCTATTATTGGCGATCTGCTGAAGTACAAGAACTGGCAGGTGCTATGATCCTAGTCAGGGTGCACTAAGGCGGTAGGCAGGACTCGCTCACTAAGCACCGTGCTGTCGATGTTTGAGCCCGCTCCTGTACGGCAGAGCGGGTGGACGGGGAGTCAAACTGAACTTGGAAATGAAAGAATTTGAGTCGCCACTCGTTCTATAACGCGATAATGAAGCTAATTAGGTGAAAAATCAAAATAAGAACATTTGTTGTTTTGGCCAATCACATCTGCTGCAATTCTAAAGGTTACTGAAAGGTAGGTGTTTTTTTTTAAAAGGATAAAGTTAAACTACGATTACAGGTGGGTAACATCACAGGAAAACAGTTTCAGTGCAAGTTTGTTGAAAAAAGGAAAGCTAAGACAGCAGCTAAAGCAGAGAAAACGTCGTTAGCTGATTGCTAGCCATTTGCTCGGTGTTACTTGCTCACTTAAACAAAACAACGTTCTAATGCTACTTTAGACATTATTTGTCACTTATAACTTTGTTACTTATAGCTCTCTCATTGTTGTTCTACGGGCAGACTTGAAGCCACAAAAGAATGACAATGTTGGTTTTCAATTAGCTTTGCTAGCAGTAACAAACAGTTTTTGTTTTAAACAGTCTGTGTGGATTGAATGTATGTAACTTATGATGAAATAAATCCACAAAATTCAAATTTGTGACGATGGACATGTGTTATTGATTTGTTCAGGCATATAGCGCCTTTAAAGCAGTCTACCAGGTTAAGGCCATGCTAATTAAAAACATTTCATTTTGCTCATTTGCGTTGTTTACGCACCGCCGACCCTAATGAGGGTAAGCGGCATAGAAGATAGATGGATGGTGTTGTTTACACCTTTTCACAGTCACCAGGATGTCCTTCTGCGACGACACCCTCCTGTGTAACTTCGCCAAATGCCGGGCCAAGCTGACTACCTTTGCCTGGGTCACGGCCTGCTCACACGTGTTCTGCGATCAGCACGGATCCCTCGAATTCAGCCGCTCCCCAACCAGCTGCCCGGCCTGCATGTCTACTCTGTCTGGCAAAATGGATATTTTGAGGACAGAATTGTCGCCGTCCGAGCACTACAAGGCCATGGTTCTATGCGGTTTGCGGCCAGACATAGTTATGGACATCACTTCCCGCGCCCTGGCCTTCTGGAACTACCAGGTTCAGTTTTATCCTCTCTGTGTGACCATCCTGTGTAACCACCAGGCTGACTTTTTCCTTCGTGTTTTGTCTGCAGGTCCATCAGGAGCGCATGTATCAGGAATACAATGCGTTACGCACCGAGAAGCAGCTGCAGCAGATGGAAAAGGTTCTGACCCAGCAGAACCAGACTAGACAGCTAGAGTTGTCATCAATGAAAGGGGAAATTACCTCCTTGAAGAAGGTAAATCTGGGTGGTGGTGGTGATTTAATGAATTGTAAAAGGATGCTTCTGACATCTGCTTGTGTAGATGTTGGAAGATTACAAGAGAAAGAACAGCAACATATCTGAGCGGCTGATGGAGAAGAGCAGGCAGTACCAGAAGCTTCAGGGCCTGTATGAACAGCTGAGGATGCGCACCATGGTGGTGGGCGGTGCCCAGCCCTCAAGTCAGTTGACATACTACAATGTCAACAAGGGTAAGACAAACTTCACAAAGCTACTGAGATGTTTATTTGAATAATTCCTAGTCAAATCACATAACCTTACCTTTCCAAATGATTCATTCATTACTAGGGTTGTAACGATAGTTCGGTACGTAAATGGGTTCTAAGGTCATGTTTCAGTTCATTTTAGGTACAGTACAGGAACAAAATGCACAACATGAAACTGCTTTGTTTTTGTGTAAACAGCTTTTAAGGTTTTTAAAACAAAAACATAAAAAATGCTAGCAGGTAATTCTCCAATACATACAATTGTTTTTTTTTAAGAAAGTACAAATACACAAACATGTGTGACTAACTGAACAGTTTGAATATTTGATTTTCAGTACATACAAGTTCTGTATTGGCTACTTCCATTCCCATTTTCTGATCAAGAATGGTGACACACTCCTTTCGTATTTACCACTTGTCTTTGTCCGTTTATATATTTCAAAGTATTTCAGGTGTTCCCAAAATGATGACTTGAACGACAGAAGAGTGTTTTCAAGCCGTTGCTGTGTCTCAAATGGAATACTTCTGTCAGTACACTTCCATAACTTTACTTTGTACACTGTGTACTTAGTTCTTGAGTTCGCAGAATTTGACCCAACTGATAAATAAAATTTCCCCAAAGTAGGATTACTTATTTATAAATCAAATACTGTATGTTCGTAGTTAGAGCATATAAAACCTATTTACGGCACACTAAATAAATTAACTAACACCCCCATAGTTGAATTTACACTCCTATTACCCAATATAGTAGACCTAATCATAGAAAATTGGCCATTTAGGACATAAATAAGACTCCTGCTCGTGTGTTGCAGTAAATGTGTTCCGGATGTGTGGAGGACAGAGTTGTTTTTATTAAGATTATTATTGTTGGGGGTCCCTTGGGAAGGGGGCTGGGCTACGCTGCTCTGCGGGGGACCGGTGTTTATCTCTATAGAGGCTGGGGTAGGTCTGGTGCCGAGGCGACCGGTTGGTGGAGGGGCGGGGGACCGTGGGGTGGGGCCTTGGTCGTGGCCGTCGGGCCCCAGGGCGGGTGGCTGGGCTGGCTGGGTGTGGGTGGGGCGGCGCTCCTGGGCCCTGGGTTCCGGGGCCTGCCCTACCCGGATGTGGGAGTGGGGGTTATCTGACCCCCGGGGGCATCTGGGTTGGCCCGGACTCGCTGCTGCGGGGGTGGATTGGTGCGCGTCCCGGTGCCGGATTGGTGCATGGGAGGACCGGGGTTGGGGGAGTGTGCAGGGGGTTGGGCGGGTGTGGGTTTATGTGCGCGGTGTGTGTCAGTGTGTTTGTGTGTATGTTGTATATCGTATGTTGGGTGCAGGGGATTCAACAGGGGTGTGGGCACTGGGGGCAGTGGTGGGGGGGTGAGGTGTGTGATTGTGCCTGGAGGGTTGCTGCCTCTCCGAGTGGTGGGGTGTGTTGCCCGGGTTCCTCTCGAATACTGGGTGGAGATGGGGGTGGTGGTGTTTGGGAGTGTGGGCTGCCGGAATCTCCTACAGTGGCGCGCATGGTGGCTAGTGTGTGACATCTGGGTGAGGCCTCTCCCGGACTGCGGTCGCTGGGCCTCCGGGGCCTACTGATGGCCCCTGACCCGCGGTGGGTCCCGAGAACCAGGGGTGCCTACTGCCCAATGGCTCGTCCTCTGGGAGGGAAAAAAATATATAATTTCCCTCCCAGTCGTACTATCCCTCGCGCCCTCGCCCCCCCACTCCCTGCAAACAAGCACATAGGATCTTGGCGAGTGCGCATGCTCCATGGGGGTGTAGCAGGGGGGGGTCACAAACAGGACCTCCTTTTGTGATGCCCTGGGGGCCGCAAACTCCCCAGTTTTAATTACACTTATTCACTATACATAGACTCACAGATACCTCACATTCGTTTTTGAGGTGGCGGGACTCGTGTCACAGGGTGGGCGGAGCTACTTAGCCATGCTCAGCCGGCGGAGTGGTTCTGCCCATGGTGTCACGCAGTTTTGGCTCCTCAATTTTAACTGCCTACACACACACATCTCACACCTCATAACACTTTTAGTTGGGTGGGGAGGCGGGGATTAGAGGGTCCTATTACACCCCTGTTTTCTTGGACGCTCCCTGGGGTGGTGGTGGTGGGGGGTGGGCGGTTTGTTTCGACTCCGGGTCTCAGTCGGCAGCAGTGCTGGGAGGAGTGCCTGCGTGCGTGCGTGCGTGCGTGCGTGCGTGCGTGTGGGACTCTGTGGGATTCCCGGTGGCCGGGTATGGTGGTGTAGCGCCGTGTCTCGAGGGAGCTCACGGTGGTGCTGCTCGCTGCATTGGGGGGGGGGCACATATAGGTGCATATGTGAAAATGTAGGTATGTGGGCGTATGCGTGTAGGCATGTGTGAGTGTGGGAACAGGGTTTGGTGTGGGTACTGGGGCTGGGGTGTGTGCACTGGGGGTGGGGTGGACGGGTCACATTAGACCCATGGGCCCTCTAAGGGCGCCTGCCACTGGCGTCGGGGAAGGCGATGGCCCGCGGCAGTTGTGTCTGGGGTGGCCTGGAGCTCCCGAGGTGTTGAGCATGTCCCCTGCTTTGGGGGGTTGGGTGGCTTCTGGGCCCGGGGGCTCGGGGCCGGTTGTCCCGCTTGCCCGAAGCTGGCCGGCCCCCGGCGGGTGTTCCGGCAGTTGTCGCCCGGGCCCCCCTGTGGCCCTTGCTCGGCTGCCAAGTGGCGTCCGGTCGGGTCTCCCTTGCACGTCTTCGGAGTGGACTCGCGGTTGCCTCTTGGGGGGGTAGGGTCGGGCCTTCCCCTCTGTAGGGAGCCTGCTGGGGGGCCGTGCTCCGGAGTCTTCCTAGTCGGACCCTTGCTTTTGGAGGGAGTGTGGTTTGGGATCCATGGCTGTGTTCACCACGAACATCTCATTCTCTGTTTCACTCTGATGTACTTATCCTGTCACTGCAGACTAATGTAAATTTAATGTAGATTTGTTGCACGTGTCATCTGGATGGTCATTGTTCAANCCCCCGGAGCCTTGCCACTGGGGAGTGATTTGACTACCCCAATTACCTCAGCCACGGTGATAGAACTGTCCACGTACGTATCCTCAGACTCTGCTGTGTGTGTGTGTATACATATATATGCACACTGTATGCGTGTGTGTGTATACATATATATGCACACTGTATGCGTGTGTGTGTGTGTATACATATATATGTATATGGATGGATGGATGGATATATTAGTATTATCATTATTATTATTTTTTTCCCCCTGTATTTTTGGTCATTTTGCTCTGACTGTTCTGGTTGTTGCTGAAATTGTGATTATCACGATTGTTTATAATATGGTTGAAATATGTTTGTGAGGTTCTTCTGCACCATTTCTTATATCCCCCATACCACCCCCCACCCGTCCCTTTTCAGGTCAGGTCCGGCATCAAAATGTGGCGCAACAAAATTCATAATAAACGCTGTCAAATGTCAAAAATAGGGACAAAAGATTCCCACCAACAGCAAAGAAATTTTGCTCAGCATTTAAAGGCAGCTTGACTCCCATTCAGCTGTTATGATGCTGGACAAGACAAAAAAAAAAAAGATTATAATTGTTCTGATTATTACCCTTAGCAAAAAGTAGTGTACTCAAAGTTCAATTGAATAAGTATACTATAGGGAGTATAGTATAGGAATGCATTCGCATCAGTGCTCAAACACAAGACCTTTGGGAGACGAGAGTGTTGACCATTGGGCCATGTAGGTTATACAATGTACGCAATTTGCGCAGCCACATTGTCTGTCATCATTTACATATATATCCCTCAAGTATACTTAAAGTATAACAGAAGATCACTTACCTACTGTATATACTTCCATTGTACTAGTTATATAGTTTGAGTCCCTATTTTTAGTTTTTATAGTATACTTTAAGTACTTTATATCTTATAGTATACTTTTTATAAACTTTGACTCGGATAAGTGGAAGAAAATGGATGGATGGATGGATTATTATACCAATTTATTTATTATACTTTAAGTTTGCTTGGTATATTACTTGTAGCTTACTATTTATATACTTGAAATATTAATATACCCCTTTAAGTATTTTATAGTTTACTCGTACTGCATGTACACAAGAGTGAGATACAAGACAGAATGTTGTAAACAAGTTTGATATATTTCAAACATTTCAAAAACAAAGACATATGAAATCATGTCTTTACTGGAGAAAATGAAAAAGAAAAATCATATGAAATGCTAAGCACAAGTTAAAGACTTGACCTTATAATAAATATTAACTATAAGTTTTAGTATAAGTGTAAGTCTTAAGTATTATTGTACTTTATATTATACTTTTGTTTGTACTTCAGTATAAGCCAAGTGTACTTCACTGTGATATTCGTAGGTATATAAAATGTTGTTTAAAAAAAGTCAACTTCAAGTATACCTCCTCAGGTTTAGTATAAAATAAGTATACATTACACTAGTAGTCATTACACTTGAATAAACGTAATTTTGCTAAGGGTATGTTACCATCACTGCCTGTTGTGAGATCATTCAAACCTGCAATACAAACCTGTTGTTCCGGTCTGATCAAGTCTGATGCTGGTGTGCTTCACCGAACATTACAGTAACATTACTGACCAGTGTAAATACTATATTGCTTAGATTCCTTATATTTATATTTTAGTTCATTCAGACATATTTATGCTTGAAACTGCTTAATGAAAGCAAACAAATACATACAAGTTGCTTAAAATATGCATATTTATAACTAATAGTTGGCTGTAGTCAACCAAAAAAGGGTATATGTTAAAAAACTGATGTGAAGCTGCGAATTTCAAAGCGTGATGTGGCGAGTGGTGACTGTTTGTAAATGACGACCAATTCTTCCTCTTCTGTCCACATTTTTCTTCTCTATCAAAAGTTATTACATTTGTAAAACAAATGTCTAGCTACACAGCTGTAGATGGTTTGCCACTTCATTTAGACTAATTGTCTTTATTGTGGAGCTTTAATTCCTGTAACAATAGTGTACTCCCATGTGTCACACAGGCCAGCAGACTCCCGAGAGGAACCATGACTTCCTGCCCTGCCTTGATGCTGACAGACCCAGAAACTTCTTCCAGGTTTGCTCCCCGGTCTGCAACAAAGGCCCAGCAGTCAACCAAAACTGAAGACAGCAGGGGAGACATCATTTTTCATTTTACTTAGACAAAGTTAACTTTAAGACGTTCTGCTGGAAGCATCTTGTGGAGTTTTGTTCCCTGTTGGTATGTATGACATGTCAACAAGGCAGAAAAGTGTTAAGAATAGTTTTTACCTCCTAAAGAAACCGGTGGCGCTAATGTCGGACTAAATGTTCGTTCACGTGTTAATAAAGTCATCGTTGACTTAGAGGTAGTCAAATAGAAGCCTGGATTATTGTGACACGATCTTGAGTAGCAGCATGTCAACAACTCGTGCGGGGAGAGCTAACTTTTTTCCACTACGGGTTATCCATCTATCGTCTATGCCGCTTATCCTCACTAGGGTCACGAGTAGCCTATTCCGGGTGACTTTGAGCGAGAGATGGTACACACGCTGGAGTGGTTGCCACATATAGACAATCATTCACACTCACATTCATACTGGACAATTTAGAGTTGCTAACTCTACAGTTTTGGAATTTGGGAGGAAGCCATAATACCTGGAAAAAACCCACACATTCCCAACTGGTATTTGAAAGCTTTCAGATTGGTGGACTGTGTGGCCAGTATGCTAACCACCAGGCCACCATGCCAATTAGCTAAACTATATGAACAAAACATCCAATATCTGAGCTTTTTGTCACAGTCCACAAAGAAAATTAGTGATCTACAGTATGTCATTAATTAATCAATTGTATTTTTCAAAGATGTCAAGGGACAAAAAAAACCTGCGGACCAAAAATGGCCCGGGGGGGGCCACTTTGATACATTTTGGACATCAAATATGCAAAATCCGATCCATTGTTGCTCTATAAGCTCCTGATCAAAATGTTAAAACCAGTTGAAAAATTAGAAAAAATTGCACAGATTGTCGTGGAGCTTCAATATGGGTAGTTTGACAAACAATTTGGAATAAGCTATTGATTGCAAACAACCATTAAAGTGAAATAGTGTGTTCCATTCCATTCCATTTTCCTCCGCTTCTGCGGGTCCGGGTCGCGGGGCCCCATTTTTCTAGGGAAGTCCAGACTTCCCGGTCCCCAGCGACCTCTTCCAGCTCCGCCGGGAGGACACCAAGGCGTTCCCAGGCCAGCTGTGAGACATAGTCCCTCCAGCGTGTCCTAGGTCTTCCCCGGGGCCTTCTCCTGACTGGCCATGCCCGAAACACCAGGGAGGCGGCCGGGACTAGAGGTGGCCCGTGCCACCTCAACTGGCTCCTCTCGATGTGAAAGAGCAGCGGCTCTACTCTGAGCTCCTCCTGGATGGCCAAGCTCCTCACCCACAAATAGTGTGTTTAGCTGATCAAAACTGTAGGACCATAGCACAAAAAATGAAACCCTTCTAAAAATAGACATAAAATGTTCAAAAACGGACTCAGTAAAGAGTAGCGGCGCCATTCTTGTTTATCACCTCATAAATTGGTTTGGGCATGCTTGATGCCACTGTTTTAGGTGGTAAAGAAAGCTTTATGGAGGGCATTCACTGTCTGGAACTGATCTCAATTTTTTAAATTTTCCTTTGCCACTCATTCTCAAATGTCCTCAATTGGATTTAGATCAGGGGGAACACACAGGATGGTCCAAAAGAGTGATGTTATTTCCTAGAAGAAGTCCTTTGTCAGGTGGGCATTGTGAACTGCAGTCCTGTTCACAAACACACTCATTACCACACAGACGAAGGTCTTCAGTCATGAGGAATGCCCCCGGCAACATCTCAACATAGCCAGCTGCTTACTGACGTCTCTGCACATCTTGAAGCTTTGATGTTTCAATGAAGGAAAAAGCACTCCAGATCATGATGGCGCCTCCTCCCCTGTGCCATGTTGAAAACTTATCAGGTGGGATCTCCTTGTCATGCCATTAACATCGAAGACATCAGGATTGTCAAGGTTAGATTTTTTCCCACTCACACATTTATTTATTCATTTTCTGTGACGCTTATCCTCATTAGGGTCGCGGGGTCTGACTGTAGACAATAAAACAAAAACTTTCTTCCACCTTTCAATGTCCCATGTTTGGTACTCTCAAACAAATTCCAGATGGGCAATTTTGTTTCATTAAACGGAAAGAGGGCCTTTGAAAACGTTTTTTCTTTTTAAAACCCTTCTCTTGCAGATCTTGTCTGATGGTTACTGGACATCACTCTGCACCAGTGACAACCATCATTTGGGCAAAGGATTCTTGACAGACAGGTTGTACCACTAGACTTTTTTCTTCCATAACCCCCAGGTGAAGTTTCCAATGAGTGAGTGCCTTACTGTGTTCAATCTCAGCTGCAATGGCACACTCCGAGAGGCCTCGCTTATGCACCTCAACAATCCGACCGCGTTCAAAGTGAGAAAGCTTTTTTTGTTGTTGCTATGTCATGAAAAGGTCATGACATTCAATCATTTTAGTCAAGATTTGGGTATTAAAAGGCTTATTCTTTTTTTTGCCTCACTTTAATTTCTTTTTAGCATTTTGAATCTCTACTTAGAACCTCATTGCGATACCACATTGCAAAATGTAAATTCTTTCAATTTTTCAACAAGTTTTAAAATTTAGATTAAGAGTGTATGTTAAGCCATACAACATCTACCTCTTAGTACCTGTTATATGCCACAAAGCAACTTAGTGTAAAAACTGACAAAATACCTCATTAATGAATTAATTTTATTTTTTTTAAACATGTCAAAATCCAATAAAAAACAAAAACAAAACAACAACCCAGTTGCGGGCCAAGAATGGCCCTCAGGCTGCACTTTGGACACCGCTGCTGTGCTGAGGTGTCTGAAAACCTTAAAACAGTTGATGTATTAAACAAAATGTTATAGCAGCAGGGTATGTTTCATCGTAATTTTATCTGGTGGCCCCATGTCACTTTATATTTACATTTAGAAAACCTACCTCAAGATGACAGGACACAAAAAAAGACAATAAATATAAAAGGCTATAAACAAAAAAGTCTCAGTACAGCCAAAGCAGTGCGATGACCACTCTGTAATATTCCTGTTTCATGTCCAGCATGCATTTGGTCTTTGTGACTCATTCACTTTGAGGCTTGTAGCTGACGGAGGTGGCAATCTGACTCTGGGCATTTTGCTTCTTGCCGTTGACGATGAGTAGCAAAGGAGAGTCCACACGGATACTCTTGAAGTCAAAGGACTGGGTAAAAAAAAAAAAAAAGAAAAAGTTGTGCAATCACAAAATGACAATGTAGATGATTTTCTTAACACTGACCGCGTCTTTATGTGTGATGCTGTGTCGTTTGACCTGAGGTTCAGGAATGACAACTGTGTCTCCGATAAGGACCCCCCAGCTGTCTGCTGTGTTGTAAACCATCACCACCATGCACGTCTCCTCACTGTCCACCATGCCGAATGTACTAGAGACAAAACACACCCAAGCATGTTCACAAGTGCACCCACACAGAGAATGACAGAAGACGATGCCCACTTACAAGGCCATGCGACCCTCAGACGCCAGACTGAACACCACCTTTCCCATGGCCGCCACACCGCCATTGTGACCATGTGTGAGAGAGGACAACGGCAGTACCTGCAAGCTTCCCACACGACCTGTTGGCGATCGGAACTGAGGAGACGAGCACGGGCCCAGAGCTGATGTATTAAGGTTGGAAAGCATTGTCCGCAGGCGCCGCGCCTTCACCTTCCCCTGTAAACACCAGCAGACGCTCAGTGTGGGGTGAAACTTTTCTGCCATCTTGTGGTAGAAAAACAACAACTATGTCCATATTTCAATCCGCATTCTTTCAGTAAAAAGATGCTGTCTGACATGGTAGGGTATTACATTGGGGGTGTGCTAGTGTTCAGACATACAATACACTCCTGATAAAAATGTTAAGACCAGCTGAAAAATTACAATAATTTACATTTTGCACTGTTGGATCTTAAAGAGTTTCTAAGTAGAGCTTCAAAATGCAAAAAGAAGAAATGAGATACAAAAAATGGATAAAGCAATTAATTGCTTAAGGCTGTTCATCAACTGATCAAAAGTTTAAGGGCACAACCGTTAAAAACCAAAATCTTGGCAAAAATGTGGATTTAATGTCCTTTTCTGGTAGGTCATGATCTCTTGATGGCAGAGGCAAAAAAGCTTTCTATGAAGGCGGTTGGATTGTTGAGCTCATACGCAAGGCCTCTTGGAGTGCACCATTGCTGCTGGATGCAGTAAGACAGTCTTTTTAAACTTCTTAAAAGATTCTGAGAGCTATGGAACAAAAAAGTAAAAGGTAGACCTAAAGAAAATACACTAGCTGTTCTAAAAATATCATATATTCTTAAACTTTTGATTAGTTGATAAACGGCCTATTTCAGCTTAATGGTTGGTTGCAATGAATTGCTTACTCATAAAATGTTTCATCTAACTCCCATTATTTTTGCATTTTGAGGTTCTACTTAGAATCTATATTCTATGCCGCTTGTCCTGATTAGGGTCGCCTTGTCAATCTGTGCTGGCATATTGTCAATTAATGTGGGGTATTAGCGTCCCCCGTGTGTCGTGTGAGCACCCAAACACTTAGTCATTGTGTCATTGATGACTTGTGCATTTGAAAATCAATGCATAATCACAATGTCTTCAATATGTATGCAATCAGCATTGCATATTTAATTCCTGAGGGTGCAAATTTTGATACTACATTGCTGCCCCAAATCATTTACAGCTTTTGGTGGTAAGTGTTCATCGCTGCACACCCACCATTTGGAACGCATTGAGCGCAAAATCTGGGTACTGACGGCGCACTACATTTTGCTGTTCTTCTCAGTGTGAACGCAAGTATTTACTCAAAATGCAGAAGCGCGCAAATTGAGACACAGCCATTGCGTTACTATCACATTACAGATGCTCTCCTTCTCCCACCTTGTTCTCTACAAGTTCTGAGATTTTCGCCAGGTACTCCAGGAGCTGCTTTTCCCTCTGCTGGGGGTCCTCCCAGCTAGGGTCCAGGGCGGCGGCGCGGCTATAGCCCTCGAGCGCCGAACCATACATTTCCTCATACTGGAACAGCGTGGCTCGGTTGAAGTGTAGCTCTGGGTAACAAGCGGCCGCTCTGTCTACTCTTTCCTATCCAAATACAGTAATGTGCATTGATTGATTAGTTTTGTGTGTGTGTGTGTGTACGTGCGTGTGCGTGTGTACTCACAGATTGTGCATAAGCACTTAGGGCTTGTTGGGACAACTGTGGATTTTGTCCATATGTAAAAAACAGGGACACATTGGCGTTTCCTAGAATATCTGTCAACAAGTGCACAGAGCAGGCTACATTAGATGTACCTTATGCTATGGCCATTGAGTGTAATAAAGATGCAATTGATTTGGGGGCTTACACCAGGATGTCCCATCAGCCACATCAAGCTGGACAGCTTGCCGGGCCATGTCCACGCTCTCCAGAACCTGCTTGCTGTGTGCATCGCTGTCTGCCGCCGGCAGCTGCCTCAGTACCATAGACAGGTTCCGCAGGGACACCTTGTTTTTGCTCTAAGGAGGAGGACAACAGAAAGACAAGTTGATATCATGTGTGTGAAAATGCTTATGGCCTTCCCCGGTTTGTTCTCACCTGCTGCAAGGCTCCTGTGAAGCAGTTCTTGGCACCAGTGAGGTCCCCCTTTTTCCAGTATTGCTCCCCCAACGCGTTCCAGCCCTCCAACAAGCCAGGTTCTAGCTTGACAGCCCGGGAGAGGCACTCCTCTGCCACAGCGCTGAAGTCATGGGCGACATTAAGACACCTGCCCTTTTGCAGTAGGAACTCTGCATTGTGCTTCCAGCTATCTAGAAGCAAAAAAACACTCTGTGTATAAATGAACATGCAAATAATCCACACAATTATTAAACACTCATTACCTTCTTTCACCTCCAGCTTTTTCAGTGTCTTTGCTAGCTCCTGCATGACATCTTGTTGTTTTCTCCCTGCCTCCTCCACGCTGTGAGTGTCAAAGTAATGATCCCTGTAACTGTACAAGTCATCTACCAGGTCCTGGAACAGCAAACACATTTGACTCAAATGCAAAAAATGCTAAAAGCAGCTCATCTTACATGCTTTGAAGCTCATAATGGATGGATGCAATCTAGGTCAACGGTACTTCCACTGTATACACATTTAATGACTTGCATTTCCCATTTAATATCAATGTTTGTATCCACAGTAATTGAAATTAAAGGTTCGTGTTACAGGAGCCCTCCGTCCAGGATGTCAAACTAGGATTAACATAACGACCAAGTGGTAGGTGGAGAAAAAAACAAGACCATGACCTGTGTTATATAGACAGACAGACGAACACAGACACATAAACACATCCAGGGAGATAATTACCTTTAAAATTTGCAGTTCGTTGTCTCTGGATGCCTCAGCGATCTTTTCTTCCTCCGCCATCTTCTCCAAAGATGATGTGCAGCAGGCTGCGACAGAGGCTACGAACTTGGCACAGAAAACAAAAAAAGCTTTAAAAAGTTACAAGGCGAAAATTACACGATATGTTGTTACGCGTACGTGAGCACGAAAGTGCTCATTGCCTTTGATTGGAATTGGCACAGATGGGAAAAAAGTGTTTTTAATTTCAGGCATGCCGGAAGTTAGTTTGGTCCATATGCCCAAATAATTCCGACGAAGAACATATTCACTATTTACCAATGTGACATTTTTTCTTGTCCGCGTGCGTCTTAACTTCTACAAATGGCTGTCAAGGATCCCACTTAATGTTGTTGTTTTTGTGAGGTTTATTGACACAAATGTTTTAAAACATCACCCGGATAAGCGGTGGAAAATGGATGGATGGACAAGTAATCCCGGAACCTTTCAGCCACGGTGCTACTCGGCCACCATTTTGTTGTGCACACACTACATAAGCGCGGTTTTGTTCTACGTTGCCGTACAGTAACACAATTACTGTATTTTTGCCAATTTCCTGTCCAATTTGGAATGTCGGACACATGGAGCAACATTCAGGCGCACAAAAAACAGCTAGACTCTCTGCGGGAAAGGCTCCAAAGGCGGCGGAAAGACCCATCACAACTGTCCGCCGGTATGATAAAGTCGGGCTAATATCGGGTTAATATGCAGAAATCAGCACTGATACCCTGAAAATTAGAATGGTAATGGTCAGTCGTAGATTTTGCATTTTGTTTCCTCTCTGTCAGAGGTTGGCGGAAGTGCAGATGGTCCCACAGCCAGGAGCGACAGTCCAGCTCCATCAGTTCCATGCACTACACAGGAGGAGACGGAGAAACCACCTGACCCAGAATTAGAGAAAAGGATGTTGGGATATTTGTCTGATCTGAGTCTTTCCTTGCCCAAAGACTCTCTCACAATCACAAATGAGCTAAATAGTGTGAGTTCTCTTATCTAAACTCCATCTCAAATGTCCTTTTTATACGTATTTTATATTGTCGTCTCATCCATAGTCAGAGACAGCTGTCAGCCATGGATGCATCCAGAGTCTTTTGATGAAGTTTTCCGCTCAGGAGCTCATCGAAGTCCGGCAGCCAACTTTAACTTCGTCTTCCGCAGTGTCCTCCTCCACAGTCGTTGTTGCGGTGGACCACACAAAGCTATGGGCTATGATCGGTTCCGGGGGCAGTGCCCAGCGGAGTCAAGGGGTCAAGAGAAAAGCCGAGGAGCAGCCACCGCACACCAGAAGCCTGGGCTTCTCACCTTCGTTGCAGGGTTCTGTGTCTCCTCCACGTTCTGCCAACTCCTCCATTATGCCTGCGTCCTTGCAGCTGCCTGGGCCGTCTGCTTCAGGGGCCGGCGCTGACAAGAAGGGCAGGGGCAGCAAAAGCCAGTCGTCACATGTGGACATGGAAATTGAGAGCCTCCTGAACCAGCAATCCACCAAAGAGCAGCAGAGCAAGAAGGTTGAAGGGAGTGGCAATAATGCTTACTGAAGTTCCATTCGGCTAATGGTAGCGTTTTTGCAGGTGAGCAGAGAAATCCTGGAGCTGCTCAATACCAGCACAGCGAAAGAGCAGTCCATTGTAGAAAAGTTTCGCTCTCGAGGCCGCGCTCAAGTGCAGGAGTTTTGTGACCACGGCACTAAAGAGGAGTGCGTGCGCTCGGGAGACATGCCTCAACCGTGCACCAAGCTACACTTCCGGTCAGCAATTTTTTTTACTTGCGTTTGTGCCTTAGATGAGTAAAAAAAAAAAAAAAAAAGAAACATGCTCATCACCTTGACCGTTTGTTTGATCCCAGCCGCATCATCAACAAGCACACGGACGAGAGCCTCGGCGACTGCTCCTTCCTCAACACCTGCTTCCATATGGATACCTGCAAGTACGTCCACTACGAGATCGACAGCCCTCCGGAAGCTGAGGGGGGCCTGGCGGGACCCCAGGTGGGGACCGTGGAGCTCGGCCTGCACAGCAAAGATGCTGACAACAACGTCGGCAAACTCTTCCCCTCTCAGGTGAGGAGGACTGGACAGGCAGCATTTTTTTTTAGTTCATGCTGTGTTTCCCTGGGTTTACATCTTAGGGGAAGCGGGGTTTCAGAATCAGCAATACTACAAACGCACATGCAACATTGCAGATTGCAGCAGATAGTGTGATTGCTCCTCTACATCAGTGCTTCTCGAATAGGAGGGGGGGTGGGATGGGAACGTGAGTACTTATTGCAGGCCTGCCAACATGTATGATTTTATCGTACTCAGCATGCCGTTTGACTCATAAGTCCACATGTATGCTTCATTGCTCTCTGTTTTGTTGCGTTTTGCTGGCTGCAGTTGCGAGTGCAGTCTGTACAGTGACGATAAATATATAAATATTAGCTTTTCAATTGTATTTCAAAATGGGGGTGCAAAAACATTTCTGTCCCTCAATTGGAGCAAGACAGAAAATAATTGAGAACAAGTGCTCTACAATAACATCTGGCCTGCGCACGTGTCTGCCCAGCCTCTGTGTGCATCAGGGGTTCTAGAGAGTTTGATTGGGCTGTCAAAGACCAGGAAAAACACCCGCACATGTGCAGTGTAGCAGATGGTTGTGCTATCGCTCTACATACAGCATTAGCAAAAATGCAATTAGCTTGACCTTTTTGTGGGAGTACCCTTCTATAATGGCAGAGTAAACGTTGTCATGTTGTATCTTTTTGTCATGGTGATTGACAGTGGATCTGCTGTGACATTCGCTATTTGGACGTGTCCATCCTTGGTAAGTTTGCCGTAGTGATGGCCGACCCGCCCTGGGACATTCACATGGAGCTTCCCTATGGAACGCTGACCGATGACGAGATGAGGAAACTCAACATTCCCATTCTGCAGGATGATGGCTTCCTCTTCCTCTGGGTCACCGGCAGGTAGCTGAAGCAACATGGACTTTTTCCCACAAAGCATTTTGAATTTATGAATGTTTTTTCATATTTCTTGCAGGGCCATGGAGTTGGGGCGGGAGTGTCTTAGTCTGTGGGGGTAAGTCATTTCTCCTGCCTTCCATCAGGACATCTATGACTAAACAAAGATGTTGATGTTATTTATTCCTGTCTCAGTTATGAGCGTGTTGATGAAATCATCTGGGTGAAAACCAACCAGCTTCAGAGGATCATCCGCACTGGGAGAACAGGCCATTGGTTGAACCACGGGAAGGAGCACTGTCTGGTGCGTTGGCGTTCTCACCTGCTCGTCTCCTGGACAGGAAGTGGATAAATGTTAAAGCTGACTCTTTGTCCAGGTGGGCGTCAAAGGAAACCCTCAGGGATTCAACAGAGGTCTGGATTGTGATGTCATTGTTGCAGAGGTAATGTAATCAGGTGACCCTCCCACCTTTCTAAGAACACTTCCCACTAACCCGAAACCCCTCCCCATCAGGTGCGTTCTACCAGTCACAAACCCGATGAGATCTACGGCATGATAGAGAGACTCTCACCAGGAACCAGGAAGATCGAGCTGTTTGGTCGACCACACAACGTCCAGCCCAACTGGTACCTACATTCCTTTGGCTTTAAAGGGTCCCTTACACGATTCCTCAACTTTGCTTAAATATGTTAGATATTGTTTTTAATTATGTTCTACATTGTTCGATTTTTTTAAAAGAAAACCGTAAATTTGCAAAAATGTCATGTATAGTTTATAGCGCCACCCGTGGCAAACTAGGTCTCGCAGTTCAGGCTCAAGTGACATTCTTGGGGTGACACCTCTCTGCTAAAGCAGAGTAAACAAACCTTCTCGAGGTAGATTTTCATCAAAATAGTAGTCATGCCAAAATGTTGTGTTGCTGCTGGATGTTAATAGTATCCAAGTGACTTTGTTTTTCTTTCCAAAAGAGGATTTAAGACAACAAGACATTTTAAACATCCAGTGCAAGTGCAGAGAACGAGAGACAGATGAAATCCCACCTTGAGTTCTGGTTTATGCAGTGATTATTTCACTCATGACAGCTGTGAAGGAACCCCTTTACAAGAAGCATTTGACTTGAAAGTAAGGTATAAACTAAAGATGGCTCGATATTGGCATAAAAATGTAATATTGGTCAGTATCGGTATGTTTTTTTTGTCCCTTAAGTAAAGTTTAGAAGTTTATTGACTTTGAACTCCAACGTACGTACGGCAGCGATTCAACACGCAGGACATACTTGCTTAACCATGTTGTGGGTGGCAGGACGTGGTGGGTTATCAAAATATTGCTATTGGTGAGTGGGATAGCGCAGATGCTGATCGAGCACTGAGCATCAACCCATGGCTGCCCAATTGGATGTAGCCTCATTTACTGTATGTGCTGAATGGAAGCGTAAAACTTGTTTTACTGCCCAAACCAAATCCCATGGAATAACCTTTCACAGGTAAGACTTAGCAGTTACCTTTGATAGTATTTGTCCCGTATATTTCATGATTTGGCCGCATCGTTTTGAGAGCATAATTTGCAGATGTGGAAAACACAGTATTTCTGCTCACAATTCATTCATTTATTGTATGTGTATGAGGTAATGGGATTGTAGAAAAAAACAAAAATAGTGGTAGGCAGACACGGTGAATTTGCGGGAGACCCCTGCGGCACAAAATACACTGCTGTAGGATGCACCAAATTTGTGGAGTTCCTCGAGCCAAACATAATTACAAACAGTATATAATATAATTAGGGCCGCACAGTAGTCGAGTGGGTAGCACATTGGCCTTACAGTCAGGAGGTTCAGGGTTCGAATCTCCGTTGGGCATCTCTGTGTGGAGTTTGCATGTTCCCCGCGGGCGTGCATGGGTTTTCTCCAGGTACTCCGGTTTCCTCCCACATTCCAAAAACATGCATGTGAAGTTAATTGGTGACTCTAAATTGTCCATCGGTATGAATGTTAGTGTGAATGTTTGTTTGTCTATATGTGCCCTGCGATCCACGGTGTATCCCGCCTCTCGCCCAAAGTCAGCTGGGATAGGCTCCAGCATACCCACGACCCTAATAAGGATAAGCGGCATAGAAAATGAATGAATATAATATAATTAAGCAAATTTGTTGAAACCTGACAGGGACCCTTTAAAGGCCTACTTAGGGTTTCTTAATGTGCACTAGACCATTTGTATTGTTTTGGACTTTGGTTAAATTCCCTCGCCCTGGGTTTGACTTATGAATTATTTGAAGTACTTCTTGTCCTTCTTCCTGTATTTCTATTATGAATTGTGTCTGTTGTCAATAACTTGCAAGAAGCAATCATATGAAGTAAATTAAATGTCTTTATTATGGACATGAATAGAGTTGCGGATGAGCGAGCATGCTGTGAGTTCTGACTTTTGGATAATTTGTAGTATTTATTTTATTTCTATTATAAATTGTGTCAGTTATCAATATTGGGCAACAAGAGATTGCATAACTGTTTTTCTGTGACACCGGTACATTGTGCTTGTGCATGGTATCTTGCCGGGCCCTAAACCAACTCTTCTAATCCTACCAAAGGAGGGGATGCATGCGGGACTTTGGCTATTAAATGGGCATAGGCATGGTACAATTGGCTGAATGTAAATACCTAACAGTGTGGACCTCAGCATGTTATATTCTGTTTTTTGCCTCAACTTCTCTAGGATCACGCTCGGCAACCAGCTAGATGGCATTCATCTCCTGGATCCAGAGGTGGTGGCCCGCTTCAAGGACCGTTACCCGGACGGCGTCATCTCCAAACCCAAAAACATGCAGACACCACATAATTGATTAGTTTTTTTTAATAATACAGTACAAAGCTGGCAATTCAGACTTTTTAACAATGTCCTCCCAATTTCCGCGTATCTAAACCATGGATTTATTAAGTTGTCTTTTAGTTTTTGTTTTGATGAAGAGCTGGTCTCATAGCTGCATTTACTAATTTTGTCTGCATTTATTTAATTTTTTTTTAACAAACGAAGGCTGTGACTCAAATTGGACTTGTGTTAGTAAAGTTGTGTACAATAGATTCCAAGTCTTTACTTTGATCCTATGTGGGACACAAACCTGTGAAATTGGTGTTGAATAAGAAACATACTAGCCTTGACATTTTATATACTGTAAATTAGTCAAACAATAAACGTTGTTGTTTCACTATACGGGTCACATGTATTTTGATTGAAATTAAGTTTTAAAAAAATCAATTAAATGCAAGCATAAAAAAAGGTTGAAAACGAGACTACAAAAATGATTAGCAACATCTGAAACGTGTCATCACTATTTGCATAATAATAAATTGCAACGAAAGCTTTCTCTCCTAAAAATAGAAGGCTGTTGCTGTTCTCGCAGGCAATGTGACCCAAATGTCATCTTATGTAGTCCACAAAATGTAATGAAACTGAAACAGAAAAAATGCACTTGGTAGTCAACTGTAAACTCATCTCCATGTCTTTTGTCTCGTGATAAAAAGGTCCATTATGGTGGTGCTAACATTCATCATGTGGACATCCTGCGGAGTGCTCCAAATATTTGGGAGTCCATCAGTGACCCTCAGTAGGTGGCGTCCACTGCATTGACGTTGCTGTCCAGCTGGTGTCGAAAAGACAGCCTGGCTTTGGAGGAGAAGTAGACCTGGGAGCCCCGACTGAGGCTGCCCCCTCCTTCACTGTCACTGCCCCAGGATGTTGTGGAGGCCAGGCGGGGTTTCATCTCCTCTTCAGGTGCTGGAGGCAGGAAAGTACAATTTAGCCACTTTTAACACATTTTACTGGCCTTATTTGTTATAATTTTAAATTCATTATCACTGGGTAAATTTTTTTTCCTAGCAATTATCAGATTTTTATTTTTTGCAATTACACCTTACCTGATGCTGGGGTGCACTGTTTGCTCTTGCATCGCTCTTTACATTGTCTGTAGAAGAGGAAACACTGCCACATGCTTACACCCATGGCGAAAGGCTCTGTAGAGAAAATACACAACATTTATTGACACGTCATAGGAAAATGCATGCAAAATGCAAGTTATACATGCATACATATTTGTAGGCTTTTTGATTTTTGTGTAATAATTCACTTCCAAGCAGGCTGTATCTGGGTACCATTGGATGTTTATTTGCAGAATTGTTGCCCCTTTCATTACAAAAGGATCGCAAGGCCTCCCCACCCCAGTCAGCTGTGGTCACCGCTGAGACCTAACTGGCTCATTGAAATATATTTTTATACTATTTGACTTGAACTTGAAATTAGTTAGATGCATGTTTTGGGATTTTGGGAATACTTGGGATCCAACCCATGCCCTTTACCTGAGCTGAACACCACTAGGGAATGACAAAAGTGTAAGTGAATTCTTTCATTTTATTCTCTCATTCATTCTGCTCCATGCTGTCAATCATTGCGGCAAGGAGAGCGGTGTCAGATTATTTGCATCTTGTCTCTTTGTCGAATATTTGTACAGCGTGGGCCGGCTCCCCTGGTAAGCTTTTATTTTGTGAACTTGCATCATTTCTGTCACGCAGTCGTTTTGGGGGTTTGTGTGGTTTTGCAGCATTTTTCTTTGGCATGGTTTTTGTGTGTGTTTTTTTTTTTTATTTGGATCATTTCTGTGTTTGGAGCGTTTGGAAGTGCCTGCGCATTTGGCCCTGTTGGGCACTGTACCTACTGTCCCCAGTAAGTTGTAAAGAACCACTTAGGGAGCCGTGAAAGCATATGTTGGCACCGAACTCTTTTTTTGATGTAACTTCTTTCTTAAGATAGTTATTATGTGATGCTTACTGTTGTCATTCAATTGTATGGAGTCTGCGTTGGAAAGGCCACTCTGAACTCTGTTATCTTACCTCTTTTGCAAAGTTAATACATGTCTTTATTTCAGGGTTATATTTTTACGATAACATGTTAAGAGCATGACATGAATTTTAGAACGAGGTCAAGTGCATCTCCCTGCTGACTCGTCGCACAGGTCGGGGTGCTCAGACGACACACGTTTGGCTCTTCACCAGCTGAATGGTGTATGGAATTAATACTTCACAACCAATCATCATCATGTGGTAAGCCTTTCTGGTCTCACATAGCACTTAACGAATGCCATGAACACCTAGCTCTTTTGGGAGCTATGACATGAACGTGCACGTGTCAACAATTCTTTTGAAGTACAATGATATTTAAATTACATTTAAATGGATCTTGTTGGCTTTATTATGTGTATAAAATGTGTATAAAAGTATAATGTACTAATTAGTATAATTAAAAGTTGAAATACTGTTACTTATCCGTCACTACGGATACAAGCGGCGGAAATGAGTTCCCTCCGTAGGGTGGCTGGACTCACCCTAAGAGATAGGGTGAGGAGCTCGGCCATCCGGTAAGAGCTCAGAGTAGAGCTGCTGCTCCTTCACATCTAGAGGAGCCAGTTGAGGTGGCTTGGGCATCTCGTCCGGATGCCTCCCGTGTTCCTCCCTGGTGAGGTGTTTCGGGCATGCCCAGTCGGGAGAAGGCCCTGGGGAAGACCTAGGACACGCTGGAGGGACTATGTCTCACAGCTGGCCTGGGAACGCCTTGGTGTCCTCCCGGTGGAGCTGGAATAGGTCGCCAGGGACCGGGAAGTCTGGACCTCCTTACTGAGACTGATGCTCCCGCGACCCGGACCCGGATAAGTGGGAGAAAATGGATTGGAACTTAAAAGGTGAATTTAACATATTATATAATCAAATAATATGCAAATCAATATATTTCAAGTTTTTTTTGTTTGGATTTTGCTGATTAAAAAAGATCTCAAATTTTCTGGGTTTGTGGTTTTTATAAGCTGAAAATCTTAATCAGCAAAGTTACAACAAGGAACGGCTTGAGATATGTCAATTTGCGTGTAATGGCTCACTTGTACTTGATAATCAAATTTTTCGGGTAGTACTGTAAGTGCATTCATACAAATATAAGATTTATTCTGATTATTCATTCATTTTCATTCATTATTTCCATTCATTTTCTATACCGCTTAGGAGGATGCTGGAGCCTATCCCAACAGACTTTGGGCGAGAGGCGGGGTACAACCTGGACTGGTTGCCAGTCAATCGCAGGGCACATATAGACAAACAAACATTCACACTCACATTCATACCGATGGACAATTTTAGAGTCGCCAATTAACCTAACATGCATGTTTTTGGAATGTGGGAGGAAACCGGAGTACCCGGAGAAAACCCACAAACGCACGGGGAGAACATGCAAACTCCACACAGAGATGCCCAACGGAGATTTGAACCCAGGTCTTCCAGATCTCCTGACTGTGTGGCCAATGTGCTAACCACTCAGCCACCGTGCGGCCTTATTCTGATTATACTCATGATAAACAAATCAAAGGAAAAATTACCAAATTTTTCAATAATCTTGAAAAATGGCAAGTAGAACGTAATGACATCAGTTTCTGCATTGGCCCTAGATTTTCAATTTAATATAAATTTATTTGTATACTGCCAAATCACAACACCAGTCAACTCATAGTACTTTACACATGAAGGTCACGGAGAGCCAACCGAAACCCCACATGATCACCGCTTTTCGCATTGTTGCATCACGGAACCACCAATCAGTGGCGAAAACCGCAGTAATAATGTCTATTCTTAGCACACGGCTTCCCCAAACCCTCCTGCTAGCTTGACATTGATGTTCTCCGAAAGCGATAAAAATTTTCAATAAAGGTGACTTCCCTTCTCTCTTCAGTTGCCATTGTTCACTCCCAACACAATCCAGGTTTAGGCCCTAAAAATGCCTCACACTCTTAAACACATTACAATATTACATAAAATGTATAGGTACCAACCAATAGTGAATGATGATGTAAGATGATTGATGAACGGATGTGGAATCGGAGTCACAGTGTAGACTTTAGCCTGTTCGTCAGGCTAGAGAAGGCGTTTTACCAAGCCGCATCTGTGTAATTTGCCTAATTCCAGTAACTATGCACTATATGTGTATATACTGTATTAGCATGTGAAACTTTTACGTTTCAAGCCCCAGAACCATGGTGCGTTTTCTAAACACCAAACAAAGCGTAAAATGCCTAAATTATAACGACATACGGAAACGTGTAAAAATTGTGGGCTTTCTAACAGTAGTATGCCGTAGATTTTACCGTTTATTGCATATTTATAAATGATTACCGACTTGAAATGTGTTTTCTGAGGAAAAAAACGGGAAAAACTATTTTTGGATAAAAACAAAATTGACGAAAAAGTGGCAAATGTGCTGAGATCCACTGTAATGGCTATGGTATTTACGTGGTATCGGATCAATACAAACATTTTTAGTATGGCCTAGCCCTAGCGAGAACCCCAGTGACGATAAAACCAAGCAATGACGTACTTGGTAGGGCTAGGGGAAAGGAGTATTCTTTTTAGTCTAATCAGATTAAAAAGTGGGTCAAGTGAAACTGAGCAGTGATTGTTCTTTTTGTTTTTGTCCAAAACGTTGAAGTAAGCCACTTTGTTCATCTCTACATGTCGTACAGAGGCCCCCAAAATGAAGGAAGCAGAATTGGAGCAAATATCAGGATAAAAATCAAAGAAAACAGGTTAGATCTTTTCTTTTTGCGTAGGTGGACGTGATCGACTAGCAAGTATTGCGTCGTACTAGTTCAATAGCATGTTTTTATGGAGTATGATGTGTCACAGCTTGTATGCAAGGTGCACTCTTTAAAACGTCAAGTTGGAAAGCCTCATCCCCCTAATACTCCCCCTGCTGTAAACACAAGCAGGCAATAAAGGGCCACCTCTGCAGAGCCCCCGGCCACCCAGCAGAGTTCTTTTGGGAGAAAAGCATGTTTGCTTTCCTGCCTCATTGGCACAACACACATGAACATGCATATGTATGAACTCATGCATAAGGCAACGTTATCAATGCATCACATTTATGTTTATTTGACTGACGCTGTCAGACAGTATTGAACATTGTTGTGCTTTTGCTAAGTTGCAAGCTCGACAACACAAATATGTGTAATAAAAAGTCTCAAAAAGAGCAGATCCTGTCTTTTTATTTATTATTCTATTTTGCCTTTAGTTTTGTTTTATGCCTTTTTTACTTTGTTTTGCTTTGCTATCTTATTTATTTATTCACTTACATACTTCGAAATTGACTATATTGATTGTATGTTCTATATTTTAAAAAATATTTATTTACATTTAAAAAATATTTTCCTTATGTTTTCCATTATTTTATGAGTGTTATCTATGCAAGCTATCAACAAACTTGATTAACTTTAACATGACATTCTTCATCCTTTTACTGTATTAATCAGAATCAGAATCAGGAAAAACTTTATTGCCATTGTAAGTGAAGAATTCACGAACAAGGAACTTTATTTGGCAACTCAATGCAATGTAGAATTTTAAGTAAATGAAGTAATGAAAAACATTCGGTACATGTCATGGGATTTCATATGCTCAGCTTCTTCCTACTCCTTTTCAGATATAGTGAAGTGTGCAACTAAAAACATGCAATGAAATGTAACTTTTTTTTTTAGACTACCAAATAAATTATGAGCATGTACTGGTTTCCTGATCATGAAATGCTTAAAGGTAAAATGTCAAACCTACCTTGTAAAATTCAGAGTAGAGTGTTTATCGAGGACTTCGGACGTCCCGCCCCCCAGTACTACACCTCCTCCTTGATTAAGCGGGCCTTCAGTCCCTCTGCGTCCTGTGGAAATGTACCTCCTTTGGCGTCAAGAGAGCGAACTTTAAATAGCTAATCCCTGGAGTGTGGGACACGCCTGCTTTCTCTCACCCTCCCACCGTCTGGCCTATAGCTTTGGCCTTCATCACATCACTGATGAAACATGGTGCTGAAATGGTCCACTATAGCTCTTTGTCCATCTTGCAGGAGCAAAAACCCAAATGAAGATTATTTGTCTTCTCTGTCATCATTAGTTTGTGTGTCATTTTTTGAAAGAAAACAAGTGTCAAGGTGATTCCCACGCTAAGTTAGGACTATCAACAGCAAAAACAATCATCTTCATTGTTGTCTGGATTCTGTTGCCGCTTAGAATCCCTCTGGCCTCATGCGCATGTTTGCTGTGCACTGGCTAGTGGAAATTTACACAGAGAGCTTCTCTCAGAAATCTCCCAGGAAACACTCTTGTGTTTAACACTGAGCTGTTCTGTAAACTGTGCACTCCAGGGACTTGCAGGGACTTTACCCTTTTTTTTTGGCAAGAAAGCCCACTTCAGCAGCATTTCAAATGATGCAAAACAGAATGAAAAGGCCACATTGTATGCACTAAAATTTTTAAACCAGTTCAACAAAGCAAAGCATCATAGAAAATGGATGGATAGATGAATACATTTTATTTTTAGTATATGCTGATGGCCAATAAAGACAATCTACGGGCTAAAAATGGCCTCTGGGCTGCACTTTGGACACACCTGATCTAAGCCCGAAATAATATGCTTCACACACTTGTTAAACATACTTTAATTCATTCATTTTTAAATTATAAAATGTATAGATACTCACCACTTGTGAAGGATAATTAAAGTGATTGATAGAAAATCAAATGAAATCTGAGTCACAGTCTAACCTTTAGCCTGGTGGTCAGGCTTCCGTGACAACTCTGCTTCCGTTTCCTGTTGTGCCGCCTTGGTCGCCCTCTAAACTAGGGGTGTCCAAAGTGCGGCCCAGGGGCCTTTTTTGTCTCACCGCATGCAAAAATCAGTAATTTTACATGAATAAAATGAAAATATTACGAGAAAAATCCTGTAATCTAATGACAGTTTTATTAGATTGTTATGTAATAATATGAACAAAAATAACCAAATTTTAGTAGCATAAAGTTGAAATAGTACTTCAAAAAAGAGGCATTTTTTAAGTCACCTTATGAGAAAAAATCAAAACAATAAATAAAATTGAAATTTTTAGGAAATTGGGTTGTGAAAAAAGTTAATAAAATAATGTTACGAGAATAAAGTCAAAATATGGGAGTGAAGTCATAATTGGGGGAAGAAAAAAAAGAACAAAGGTGAAACAACTGGGAAAATTACTAAAATAAAAACATATCGTAATATTCTAAAAATAAAAAAAACACAAAGAATGAAGTAGTAATTTTTGGAAAATTAGGTTGTGAAAAAAGTCAAACTATTAATGGGAATAAAGTCAAAATATTATGGGAATAAAGTCATGAGAAGGAGGAAATCTACAAAAATGTTGAGAATTTGGAAAATGCATAAAAAACCAGCAGCAAAATTGACAAATAAGAGCAATGTTCATTCTAGTAATGCGCTTTTTCAGCTAGATCACAAACCTGAAATGCAGGCTATATTTTTTGGAAATATTTTTAACTTCCAAGCATTTCTACCTGTGTGTGTTGGTTTACAACATATCAAATTGCCTCTTGGATCCTTTAATTTTTCTGTAATTTTTCTAGCCCTTGGTGGAATAAGTTCAGTTTGTATAACCTGTGTGTCTATCGGTGGCACGCGGGGGTACGGCCAATACGCCACAAGCTGCTGAGTCGTCCTGGTTAGCAGTCTAAGATGATGCAGGTGTCCTTCCAATAGCGTGTCTGTACAATCCAAAACAATTTACAACAATTTATATTGCTCTCATATGCTGTATGAACTACTCACTGCAAGTTTTGAGGCCAGATTGTACAGTAACAAAGTTGACTGTCAAAAGCTTGTGCTTCCGCGGCCACAAGAGGACCACTATCTTATGTCAACATGAATTACATACATACTATATATGCTGTACATTTTATACTTTAGGGTAAATAAGATGGGTTTTGAGATGGCACAATATTGCAATTTAGTCTAAAAATGTCAGCCTTGTTTTTGTGGTCCCTGTGCTAACATATGCCCAAATCAAATGTAATACAGTCTTGCTTAATTGGTTCCAGAACCGACTGCAGTAAATCAATTTCCGCAAAGTAGGACTCAATATTAATAAATAGAATATGTTCGTAGTTAGAGCATAGAAAATTAAAAAAAGAATTAAAAAAAACAGGCTTTAAAATCGTTAAAGCCCTGCAGACATTAAATAACACCCCAATATTCATTTTTACTCTCCTATTATTCTTTCTTTATATCACCTTGCGCAAGCTGCAGGATCTCTGCAGGGACCTACCAAACGGCCACCGCTAGCCTTGTGAGCTACCGAACTAACTAGTTAGCCTGTCCAATTTACCTAGTGTAAACTTAAAGGGATTTGAAGTGGACGAAGAAGCCAAAAAACACTTCCACGCAGAATGAGGGAAGAACTTTATTTCACTCGATCTCAGCCATGGCATGTCTGCCTCAGCCACAGCATAAGCAACGATGATTTATTATTCAAACATGAGCTCCACCTCCTCAGTGTCTATTGTTGCAACAGGCCTGGCCAAACGATCGCTGATCACGTTTAAATCCCGCAGATAATGCTGATTTTACCTTTGACCTCAGCTATCTTGGCCATCTTGGGTCAGAACGCATTCAAGATAAACAAGAAGCTTGAGGGTCAGGGCGAGGCATGGAAATGTTTTAGGGATTGATACATTGTGTACATTTATTATAAATGTGCCATATGTGCCAATGTCAAGTGAAAATGGCCCCCAACTGCACTTTGGGCATAACAAATTGCAATGTAGTCCAGTACAAGTATAACTTTTACTCGAGTTATAGACGGTCTGAATACAATTCAAACTCATGACTATTCGCTACTCTGTGGTGTCCAATATTTCCACCAAGGCCCGCATATAGAAAAAATAAAAGCATGCAGGGGGCCACCTTAACACTATCCTTCACCTTTCGTTCAGTAAACACAAGTCAAAATATACAAAGCTGCTATATATATTTATATTATTAGAGGGAAAAAAGCAACAGTCTGTCCCACTTTTGTCGACAACCCGTCTATGTGGTCCAACTCATCAAGTTCCAGTGGACCAAAGCTCTTATTACTAAGATGTGCCCGCTTAAGTCGACGTCAGCAAGGTTGAGTGCTCTTTCTGACATCAAATATGAACAATGCGTCCGTAGATGGGAATCCGTGTTGTAGAATTGTTAATTGTTTGTTAATTTTAATGTTTGGAATATGCCACTAACCACAAAGAAACGTTACCTGCTGGCTGCAAGACGACACCCCAGGCCGAAAGCTAATGACTTGTAAATACTATAATATTTATCTGGCGTTGAAAAGGACTGGACAGTGCGTTCAAAGTTCATGTTATAGAACATCCTGTTTGGCAAAAAGACACATTGACTAGCGCAAGTTAATCAGTCAAACCAGCAGGTAAAAGTGTAAGAATCCAGCTGACATGAGTGTCGGGGGTCATTAGGAGAGCCTCAATTAGCACATAGCAGAATTCCGGTTCATTCCTGCTTCTTGTGTATCCCGCCGCTTTGTTTTGTCAGTTGAGCTTGAAAAGAAAATCCCAGAGACGGCCCTGCATGGGGAAAAAAACCAAAACATTCCGTACCATTCAGGGCCGCTTTTGTGCTTTTCTTTTCGGGTTGGTGGAGTGGGGGATGGTTAAATTGCCTCAGACAACTTTGTTACATCACACTTGTACTTTCCTTGCCAGGTTTGAGTGAACAACTTTCGCGGTACGTGTCCAACACCGGACTCTTTTTGTTTGTCACCCGTTAGCCCCACTCTCCCAATCCAGCCCGTCCATCATTACAAGAACCTTTTACTTGTCTGCTATGTTTAGATGTTTCACTTCAACGTTAGGTAACAGTTCCCATGAAGCCCAGGTTCTGTGGCAACAAACGCTTAAAGGCTTAACCTGCGCCTCTTGTTGTTTGCTGCATTATGATCAGTGGCCACCAGGGGGCGTTCTGAACTTTGACCCTGTCTGGACGCCAGCAATCCTATTAGATGTGTCTGGCTGCAGCACAAAGTATCAACAAACAACAAATGGCTCAGCAAGGTTTTCCAATCTTAACATATTTAAATACATTTATTACAATGTTTACAAATTGGAGAAATTGCAACAGATTTGATGAAACAGAGCATTTTCTCTTTTAATGTATAACTACTTAATTAACTCAGGGGTGTCCAAAGTGAGGCTTGGGCTGTTTTTCTATTGATCAGTTCATTATTATTGAGATCCATTATTGCATATTACACTAATTTGCTTAAACAGACTAAATGTGTTTTGTTATGATAGCTTAGCATAGACTGCAATTGGAAAGTATTCACGGTGCTTTACAGACTTATTTCAAAATGGAATTTCTATCCATGCATCCATTTTCTTCCGCTTATCTGGGTCCAGGTCAGGAAGGCTCCTCTTACAGTTCCACCGGTAGTACAACAAGATGCTTCCAGGCCAGCTGTGAAACATAAACCCTCCAGTGTGTCCTGGGTCTGCCCTGGGGGGCGTCCGAGAGGCATCCGGACTAGATGCCCGAGGCACCTCATTGGGCTCCTCTCAAAGTGCACGAGCAGCAGCCCTACTCTGACCACCTCCCGGATGATCGAGCTCCTCACTCTGTCTCTTAGGGTGAGTCCAGCCACCCTACAGAGAAAACTTATTTCGGCCGCTTGTATACATGATCTCGTTCTTTCGGTCACAACACAAGTGTAAGACCTCACTCCCAACCCAGAGGTCGTTTTCGGATTTGGAGGTGCCAAGTCTCATCCCAGAAGCGACACACTCAGCTGCAAATAGCCCCAGCTCGATGAGGCCTTCAGGACCACATTGTCTGTGAATAGCAGAGATGAGATCCTAAGGTCTCCAAACTGGACACTCACTAAGAAATTCTGTCCATAATATTGATGTATTTGACAAATAGCAGCCTTGACAGAGGTCAACCTTTACCAGAAACAGGCCTAACTTACTGCTGGCAATGCGAACCAGGCTCCTGGTCCAGTTGTACAAGGACCGAATGGCACACAGTAGTATGCCACCAATCTTGTATTTCCAGAGCACCACCCACAGGACACTGCAAGGGGCGCGACCAAATTCCTTTTCCAAGTCCACCAAGCACATGTAGACCAGTTTAAGACAAACGTCCGTGTTACTCCAGAATAATTTCATTATTTTCTCTAAATTCTACACACAATACCCAAAAGGTTTTGGGAAATGTTTGCAAATTTATTAAAAATAAGAAATCAGATGGGTGAAATCACGGTGGATGAGTGGGTAGCATGTTGGCCTCACAGGAGATCTGGGTTTGAATCTCATCTCTCTCTGTGTGGAGTTTGCATGTTCTTCCCGTGCATGCGTGGGTTTTTTGGTACTCCGGTTTCCTCCCACATTCCAAAAACATGCATGTTAGGTTAATTGGCGACGCTGAATGGTCCATAGGTATGAATGCTTGTTTGTCTGCCTCTCGCCCAAAGTCAGTTGGGATAGGCTCCAGCATACCCGCGACCCTAATGAGGATAAGTGGCATAGAAAATGGATGGATGGAAGAAATCAGATGTACATAAGTATTCACACCCTTTGCCATGGATCTGAAAATTGAGCTTGGTGCATCCTGTTTCCAGTAAATTTATTCAATTTTGGAATAAGGCTATAACAGACCAGGTGTTTCCAAAGTGTGACCCCTGGGCCATTTGTGGCCAGCGGCTGTGTTTTTATTGGCCTGCAGCATGTTCTAAAATATAATTTAGCTAATAATATTATAAAAATGAGGCTAATAAAAACAAACAAAAAACTGTAAAAAAATAATCAGTAGGTATACAAGAATAAGGTCATTAAGAGAAAAAAAGTTGTTAGCTAACAAATAATCATTTTAGTAGCATTAAGTTGCAATATTAAGGAAAAAATACATTATTTGAAATAAAGTAGCAGAAAAAGTGATACCAGAATAAGGTAATATATGGGAAAAAAGTAATAATGAAATTGTTATTATTAATAATTTTATCTTTATTAATAATAAATAAATCATTATTCATTATAAATTAACATAGGAAAATAAATTACAAGAAGAAAGTAGAAAATGTAAAAAAATAAGCAGAAAAAAGGACAAAATTGCTGTAATTTTGCAAGAATCAAGTTAGAAGAGAAAGTCACAGTAGTCGTATTCTAATGAGACAAAAGTTGCAATTTTTCGAGAATAAACTTCTAATATTAAAAACAAAAATAATCATGTATATATATATATATATATATATATATATGTATATATAATGTATAATATATAATCATTTTAGTAGCACGCGGTGGAAATATTAAAGACAAAATATTATTTTATTTTTTGAAGTTGTAATATTATGAGAAACAGACAAAACAAAATAAATTTGTACTTTCTGGAAATTAAATTGGGGGGCTGGGGGGGGGGGGTTATAATATTGTGGGAAGGTCATAATATTTCAAAAGGCCATTTTACCAAGATTATTTAAGAAGAATGTTAAAAAAATATTAGGAAAAGTCTCCCCAAAAAACAACAGCAAAAATGTGAAAAAAGAGCAAAGGTCAGACTAATGATACGCTTTTTCACCCACATCACAAGGCTCAGACGCATTTTTTCTTTATATATATATGTATATATATATGTTTTGTTTTTTGTTTGTTTTTTACAAAATATCAATTTTATAAAATATCAAAGTGGCTCTTGCACCCTTTCATTTTTCATTATGTGGGAAAACTTAGGACATCCCTGATCTAGACCTACAGTACATTGCATCGGTTTCAACATCTTTAATTCACAAAATATATGACAAGTGTGTACCCAAATCCTTAAATGTTTTGTATGCAGGAAAGTTTGGACACCCCTGAACTCAGTATTTCTAGTTCTGCCCTCCATTCCCTCCCCCCCTCATTTAAGTTACCAAATGTGATTCCTACTTTAGCGATTGTACCGTAGGTACACAAAGCTCTGAAGTGATAGATGAGAAAAGCCTTCAGGAAAAGGACTGGAGACATCAATAACATGTATCACAATCCACTTTCATCCTGTAAAAAGACAAAAACAAAGAACAAGCTGTTATTGTGTGTGTGTGTGTGTGTGTGTGTGTGTGAGTGCGTGCGTGTGTGTTCATGTCTTACAACTAAATCTTAGTGAAAAATCAGTCAAGCGTATTCGTATACATCCACTGCCCATTTCATCAACACTCCCCGCCCACTCGACGCTGCACTTCCTGTTTTGCCTCAGATACAATCTCGTATTTGCAACCAAGACAGCACCCATTGTTGAGGGTTGTGATGGCGCCAAGTCGTTTATCACGTTATATAACGACTATGTTCAGAACACCTAAACTGGTTCACCACAGCACATACTTTGTCCAGGAAAAGGGTCTTTCACACACACGCACACACAGCTACACGTTTGTAAATGAATAAAGCAACAACATGAAAAAACAACATATGAGCGTCTTTGAGTGCCACGACAGGTCCTGTAAAAATGTATTATATTGTCATGATAGAGAATCTGGGTTGCTGCTATGGCCTATGCTATGAACTAGTGGCGTCACAAGAGATCGTGTTACGAGGTCCTGTGAGATTAACATGTGGCAATTTCTTGTTCAAAAATAATGATATTGTGAAAATAAATAAATTAATCACGGGATAGTGAAAATGAACGCAACCATTTTGGCAGCCTTGATGTTTTGCCAAGTGCATGTGTGTCTGTTTTCCTCTTCTCTCGCCTCCAAACAGGCAGGAAGAAGGTTGACTCTGTGCTTATTTTCAACCCCTGAGCTTGTTTGCTCCATGTAGCAAAGGCTTGAACAAAGTGAGCCCTCTTGTCAGTGATACAGTCTCTTTGTCTCTGTTAGGGGAGGCAGGGCTGCTAGCATAGCAGAGAAGAGTGTTGTCTTGTGAAGAGAAAGGTAACAGAGGGGAGCCTGTCAACGCGGACGAGGCAGTATGCCACACTGTTCGGCACTGTTTAACTAGCCATCTTACATGCGCTGATTGGCCTAAATATGTACCAAAAATACAACACCGCACTTTGGCCGCACTTTGGATGCCCGTGTAATAATGAAAATGCATTCATCTATTTAAATCAAAATACAAAGAAATGGTTCTGTCTCAGTACATTAATGAGGAAAGAGGTACTTGAATGTTACCTTGTGTTTTGGGTACTATTAGATATCATTACATTAGAAGGGTAAGCATTAGAAGGGTAAGCAGGCCTTACATAGGCCAAGATAACAGGGTGTTTATTAATCGCCTTGAAGTATGTACTAAATGTATGATTATTTATTTAACATCGGCATGGAAATTCACACAATTATGTAATATGGTCATTGCATCACAGTGCATTATATTAAGAATAGAATAGGAATATCATACCTCATATCACACATGTATAGTACATATTTTGCTAATATATGATGTCCTATTAGAAGCATCATTTCCTTGCTTTATGGTGGCCATTACCATTATTATTATCAATATTATATTCATACATAACAACCTAATTCCTGATTTCAGGTTTATAGACTAAATTGATCTTAAACAGAGGGTTTAAGATCAATGGCTTCTCTTCATGCGGGACACATGCTATCCAAATTAATTATTATTATTACCATCAACACTGATAACTATTATATCTTTTCATGAAATATCTCTTGTATGCAAAAAAATGGTATGTGTGTGTGTATATAAATATGTATGCATGGGTATGTGTATATATACTGTATATTTACTGTATAGTAAACCCAGGAATGATCTTTAATACATGTTACGTTGATATGTGATGATGGTATAATAATGAGTAATGTCACAAGCTGTACAAGGTACAACACATTAATAATAGTGTATATTATACATGTGTGTTTGTAGGTGTGATATCGTGTTCGTGTGTTACTGCATATTGCATTAACATAACAGCCTTTAGCATTACGAATAAGGGGGTGGGAGTAAATAAGCTTGTCTTCTTCCCACTCCTTTTCGAGACAAATTGTTCCTGTTTATAGGTGTATGTTCACTATGTTCTGTCTTGTGTATTTTGTGTGGCTCGAAATAAATAAATAATATCTTTATGATCAATCATTATGCATAAAAATACAATATACAGGCCTACAGTAAAAATGTATATATTGTGTACAGTATAATATTCACCTACCAATTAAATTAGACACACCGAGGTTGTGTGCGTGTGTGTATGCGCGCATTGTTGTAAGTGCAGGTTTCGGGTGCTAGTTTGTCTCACGAACCTCCTTCCTGTCCCGGCAGTCCCCGCAGATGCAGCCCAGGCAGCCGTTGATCACCTGGATGCCGCACAGCACGAGCTGCAGGACGCCCATGGACAGCAGGATGGAGAAGAGGACCACGTGCCACATCACCGCGTTCTGGGGGTACTCGCACGTGTCCCATGTGGTCTGGTTCACCAGGTAGCTGTCACTCCCACTGCGGAAGGTGGGCACGCATGCTTAGCACTTTACAAAAGGAAAAAGGTCTAGACATTCATACACACACAAAAACGTATAGTTTCTTTTGAAGGTTAGGACTGTGTGTTCGCTTGTTTTGGCATGTTAAACGAACACATCAAGGTCAGCTGCAGGGTTGAAGAAAAGTTGTCTCAACCCTGCCACCTCGTGGTTTTCTAATGAAATGGCATGTAGTCGTGTTCTTTTCCCATTTTGTCGTTGCTTTTCTTGTTTTGTCTTTTTCTTCTCCATTCGTTCCACACACGCTGGCCACAAAAAGCAAAGGAACAAAGGGTCCTTCTGCCAGGATGATAGTCCCAACCAGCCGGTTCTCTCAGCAGCTTCTATATGGACTCCTTAGTGTTAGTCATTCATTCATTTTCTATACCGCTTATCCTCATTAGGGTCACGGGGATGCTGGAGCCTATCCCAGCAGACTTTGGGCGAGAGGCGGGGTACACCCTGGACTGGTCGCTAGTCAATAGCAGGGCACATATAGACAAACAACCAGTCACACTCACATTCATACCTATGGACAATTTAGAGTCACCAATTAACCTAACATGCATGTTTTTGGAATGTGGGAGGAAACCGGAGTACCCGGAGAAAACCCACACACGCACGGGGAGAACATGCAAACTCCACACAGAGATGCCCAACGGCGATTTGAACCCAGGTCTTCCAGATCTCCTGACTGTGTGGCCAATGTGCTAACCACTCAGCCACCGTGCGGCCCCTTAGTGTTAGTCTTTCCGGCAAAGTATGCGCATGGTGGCGTGATAGTGACATCACTTCCTGTCTGTGACATTTGTCCGGGCACCCGCGCTAAGAGCTACATTTAAACATAGCCACTACATAGCCGCTGCAAGTAGGAATCGTGTGATCAGGTGTGGAATAGACACCCTGGTAGAATGCTGCTTTTGCCTTTTGCTTTTAACCGTCAGCATATGTGACAGGTTAAAATTATTGATATTATACTAAAAGTGTTTTGTACACAAGATTGGAAAAGCAGATTACACAGGTTAAAAAAGGGTTAAAAGCCGATTAAAGAAAATATACATTTTTTAAGTAAAAAGATTAATATTTATTATTTTGATAATTGATTGTTGCAAATAATAACATGATTGAAGTACTAAGAAAAATACAAATACAATGTGTACAATTTACATTTTGATTAAAAAAAGTTCGATCATTCACGGGTCGATTGCTTTTTCTTGTGAGAGTTGTTATGTGCGCTTGTGCAGAAGGTTATCGGTGTTCTTTTGAATAAAGCGAGGTGAAGTGAAGACGAGGCTGCGACTCTCTCCTTTATTTTCACTCTCAAAAGTAACCACGTACCTCGCCTACTCTGTGGAGCAAAGACAAAGACCAAATAGGAGAAGATGGAAAAATCAAAGACAATACACAGTTTGTGTATCTTTTAAATTATTGGTTCTTTTTATATTCCCGCATGTAACTCTTAGCTGCTAAAAACTTTGATAAGATAACAAATGACAACATTATCTGATGAAATGTACAGTATAAGCACTGAAACAGTTTGAAAAAAATCTTATTTTATTTGTATTGTTTATTTAATATAAATTTATTTATGATTTATTAATATTTATTTAAAACTATCTGTCCATCCATCCATTTTTATCCGCTTATCCGAGGTCGGGTCGCGGGGGCAGCAGCCTAAGCAGGGAAGCCCAGACTTCTCTCTCCTCCCCGACAACTTCATCCAGCTCCTCTCAGCAGATCCCGAGACGTTCCCAGGCCAGCTGAAAGACATAGTCTCTCCAGCGTGTCCTGGGTCTTCTCCGAAGCCTCCTACTGGTCGGACGTGCCCTGAACACCTCCCCAGGTAGGTGTCCGGGAGGCATCCTAAACAGATGCCCGAGCCACCTCATCTGGCTCCTCTCAATGCGGAGGAGCAGCGGTTCTACTCCGAATCTCTCCGGAGTCACTCCGGTGGATGGCAATGCTTCTCACCCTATCTTTAAGGGACAGCCCAGCCACCCTATGGAGAAAACTCATTTCGGCCGCCTGTACCCGCCATCTTGTCCTTTCGGCCACTACAAAGCTCATGACCATTGGTGAGCGTAGGAACGTAGATCGACCAGTAAATTGAAAGCTTTGTTTTTTGGCTCAGCTCCCTCTCCACCACAACGGACCGATGCAGAGTCCGCACCAATTCGTCTGTCCATCTCGCCTTCCATCCTTCCCTTACTCGTGAACAAGACCCCGAGGTACTTAAACTCCTCCACTTGGGGCAGGATCTCATACCCGACCCGTAGATGGCACTCCATCCTATTCAGGGTGTGGACCATGGACTCTGACTTGGAGGTGCTGATCCTCATCCCGGCCGCTTCACACTCAGCTGCAAACTGATCCAGCGAGAGTTGGAGGTCACGGCTCGATGAAGCCAACAGGACCACATCGGCCGCAAAAAACAAAGACCCAATCGTGTGGCCACCATACCGGAACGCCCTGCCCGCGCCTAGATATTATGTCATTGTGTTATTATAAAAGTAATGAACAGAATCGGTGACAAATGGCAGCCTTGGCAGAGTCCAATCCTCACTGGAAACGGATCCGAATTATTGCCGGTAATGCGAACCAAACTCTGACACCGGTCATACAGGGAATGAACCGCCTAAATTAGGTGGTCCGATACCCCATATTCCCAGGGAACTGCCCACAGTACTCCTCGAGGGACACGATTGAATGGCTCCAAGTCCACAAACCACATTTAGACTGGTTGGGCAAACTCCTATGCACCCTCAAAGACCATGCCGAGTGTGTATACAGTATATATATATATATATATATTTTTTTTTTAGGATTTGGGCTTTTATGCAAACAATGGTCAGTCACAACCTTGAAGTGGACATTGATTGAGTGTCGATGCTTGTGGGCCTTTTGGTGGAGCATTCGCCCATCTCTTTGCTACAACTGGAGATCATCCAGCCATTCAATTTTTATGCCGCTTATCCTCATTAGGGTAGCGGGTATGCTGGAGCCTATCCCAGCTGTCTTTGAGCGAGAGGTGGGGTACACCCTGGACTGGTCGAATCGGAGATCACTGAATCTCAATTCTATGCCGCTTGACCAAATATGCTGTGTGTCATTACAAATAGTAGGAGTATTGCATAACCTGGATTGTGTTGTGGGCAATTCACAGTAAATTCTTCCTCTAGGGAAGCACCTTTTGTTTGCACAAAGATAGTGTTTTTATGTCAATATTAAGTAACGTGTGTGCAAACACTATAACAAGAAAGGAGAAGAAAGGGTTGCCATTGATATTAATCAATACACTGTACAACATTGCAAGTAATGTATTAGAAATGAAAAAGTGGTATTGGGCCATTTCAAGTTGGCACCCAGTAGCAGCTTACAGTATGTAAACTGGTTGTCTTGATAGAAACACTCACGTTCCAAGATCCTCAAAGGGATATGTCCAAACGTCACCGGCCACCCGACATTTGGGTCCGATGGCCAACCCCGCTGAGGCCACGCTGCTGCAGTAGATGGCTCCAACCAGTCCAAAAGCCGACGAGAACACAGAGTTCAACATCTGGTGGCGAGAACGTTGTTTATTCTAAAAAGCTCATAAAGCTCACATGGAACTAACTGATATTTTCCTTTTGTTGGCCGTCATTATCTGATGAGAACCGTTGGCCATGTCTAATTTTTACAACCTTTAGTAAATGTAAATAAATCTTGCAAAGGACTACACTCACCCGGCAACGGTTGCCACAGCAACCATTTCCGCAGCAACCCTTGCCCCCGGCCCTGATCGCGGAGCAGCTCGGACACAACATCTGTAAGCGACCAAAAGCAACGATTCATGTGAAAAACATCAAGGGATATATTCTACAGTGGACATGTGCACACACGTGTTTCTTATTCTTGGAGTGAATAGTGGGAATTGTGTGACACCTCCACTCAGCAAGTGGAGGAGAAGAAACTGCCAAACTGCAAGCTATCGCTGATAAAACAAAGCCGTTCAATTAGAGCACACATGACTTCTAATTTATAGATTAGATGATATCTTCATAAAAGTGATATTGTATCCACGATAACATATTTTCACTTGGACACAGGAGGGCTTTGGAAGCAAAATGTTAGCTTTTGTTTTAATATCGACTAGCTTTATTATCGCAAACTATTGTGTGTAGTAAAAGGCAATTAGTGTGTTATTTTGTTGATATTGTTGCACTGTCATGTACTGTATATTGTATTTATACTGTATATTGTTAAATTGCTGACATATGTTTTTTCTTATTTTAGTATTTTTATTGTGAGGGAACAATGGCGATTAGACTTATTGGATGTGTTAAAGCAGCCATCTTTTGCTGCAAATGTCAATCCAAAATGGGAGGAAAGGAATTGTTCACAGAGGTGGGCTGGACACCCTCTGAACGAGTCATATTGCTAAAAAAACAACCAATGACAGTATTTAGATGTCAAATACGTCACATTTTCATATACTGTCGATCCGATACCAGATCCAAAAATCAGCACCTCCAAATCTGAGTCTATGGTTCTCGCCCGAAAAAGGGTGGAGTGCCATCTCCGGGTCGGGGATGAGGTCCTGCCTCAAGTGGAGGAGTTTAAATACCTCGGGTCTTGTTAACGAGTGAGGGAAGGATAGTACGTAAGATGGACATGCGGATTGCACCAGTCTGTTGTGGTGAAGAGAGAGCTGAGCCGAAAGGCAAAGCTCTCAATTTACCGGTCGATCTACGTTCCCACCCTCAGCTATGGTCATGAGCTTTGGGTAGTGACCGAAAGGACAAGATTGCGGGTACAAGCGGCCGAAATGAGTTTTCTCCACAGGGTGGCTGGGCTCTCCCTTAGAGATAGGGTGAGAAGCACTGTCATCCGGGAGAGACTCGGAGTAGAACCTCTGTTCCTTCGCATTGAGAAGAGCCAGATTAGGTGGCTCGGGCATCTGGTTAGGATGCCTCCCGGACCCCTCCCTGGGGAGGTGTTCAGGGCACGTCCAACCGGTAGGAGGCCTCGGAGAAGACCCAGGACACGCTGGAGAGACTATGTCTTTCAGATGGCCTGGGAACGCCTCGGCATCCGCCAGGAAGAGCTGGACGAAGTGGCCGAGGAGAGGGACCTCTGGGCTTCCCTGCTTAGGCTGCTGCCCCCCCGACCCGACCTCGGATAAGCGGAAGAAAGTAGATGGATGGATAGATCCGATACCAAGAAAATACACCACCAGTATTGTGTGCTTAATACCAGAAATCTTTCAAAAGATTATGGAATGAAGTGATTCTGATTGATTAGAATCAGAATAAATCACAGGACAAAATCACAAAACAAAACAACTAATATTTCTGAACATGTTAACAATATACCAATACAACAATATAAGACAATGTAACATTATCAACAAAGTAATACAATTACTGTCTTGTATTACACACCATGTTTGAGCAAAAAAAAGTCAATTGCTGAACGGCAAAAATTACTCTTGCGGATTACGGATTTACTTTGTATGCATTTTGAGATGTTTTCTGCTTGCAAAGCTATAATTGTAGAACTATAAACAAAGAGTTTTCTATTAATGTTTTTGGATTTCAGGAACAGATTAGATGGATTTACATGATTGAAAGGTGATTAGGTTAACCTCGGCTTTCGTTAGAGTAAGAGAGAATTAACTAATGACTAACTAATGACTAACTAATGACTAACATTAACTAACAATGGTTCGTTACACTGCTCTTCCTCGCTTCCTCTTCCTCCATTGTGGTTATATAAGTGGCACAATTGTTTAATATGTGTATTTTCAGTTCATAGAAGTTAACGTTTGCATAGTCCTGCTCATAAATACACTTTTGCAAAGAGAGGAAAAGGGTTAACTAAGGGTTTAGTCAGAGACTATTTCATAAATAAACACATAAAAATCCCACATTTACTCACAAAGAGGCCTCCTCCGATGAGCCCCCCCATCAGCCACACCTGCAAAGAGATCTGACCATTGTCCAGACTTTTTCCGTCGGGGAAGAAGAGCAGCAGGTTGGCTATCATGCAGACAAAGGCCGAAGGCAGCAGGATCAGGCCCACCAGGCGGGCGCACTTTCCCGTGCAACACATAGCTTCTTTCGTGTTTCTGGCTTTGGTGGGGAGAAGTGGGTGAAAATGAGCGGCTCGGCTGACAAGCTCGAAAGATCACAAGGCGAAAGTCAAACACCACGGGGCGGGGGGAGACCGGGGACAAAGCCCAAGGGTGGATGTGTGCTTTGATTTTAGACCTATGCTGACCTATGATTGGTTTCAGATCAAATATTTCAGGGAGAGAACAAATATGAAGCTTAGAGGTCTTAAATGATACAGGAAAAGACCAAATCTGCACTTTTTTCAGCAGAGCTACATAGAGAAAAATTAAGGAATGTGGATCCCAGCTGCACTTTCGCCAACCCTGAAGCAGGAAAACTCCTTATATCTTACGTTACACTTTACACTTACACTGATTTCTACTTTAATCCATAGCATTCCTACACAATCCAATGAGAAACTGAGGATTGAAAATTGTTATGTTTTTGTTTGCACTGGGAGTTGTTTCTTAGGATTGTGACCCACCAGTATAGCTAAATAAATACTTCAATCAGCGGCGGTTGCTGGTCATTCAAGGAAGGGAAGCTCATTTTGTACAGCCTACATCATAAATGTATTTATTTATTGAAATGTAAATTTTAACCTCCATTCCTGGTCATTTTTAACAAAGTTCAAAACAACGAAAAGAAAAACTTGGATAATGCTCGGGTGGATGTTTATACTTCAAGATCACTGATTCCCTCATTTCACTGTGACTCCAAAGAGTGTACTCCAAAAAATATTCAAAATGTTTGGCCAGTCATTATACAGACTTGGATAAGGCAAGGTATTCTGGGAGATGAAGGGCTGTTCAATCCTCCTATCCAACAATTTGAAGTTCTTTCTTTACAATTTTAATGATCTGTTTTATCTGTGTAGTTTTTCAATTTTTATTTATGATTAAATAACAATTACAAAACTATCTACTATAATAACGTATAGTGCACATAAAGTGACTTTTTAGAAAATTCCTGTCTTAAATAAATACTGTAAAGCTACATTGTTACAAACACCTTAATTATGCATCATTAAGTTTTTTGAATTTCATAGAATTTGAATTTTACATCCTCCAATGCAAATTTGACTTGCAGTTCTGCGTCCTGTTTGCAAACCGCAATTCAAATAAAAATTAAAAAATTGAACTTTGTACATTGAATTTTGTACATCGCTGTTAATTCATATACAGTGGAACCTCAAGATACAAAATAAATTTGCTCCAGAAGGGCTTTTGTGTCTTGGAATTTTCATATTATCACCCTCGACCCTAATGAGGATAAGCGGCATAGAAGATGGATGGATGGATTTATCACATTATTGGCGTAATTTGTTCCTGCCCCCTCAAAATATATATGAATTGTATATATTGTACTCACCCAAATAAATATGTTCATTAATGATAACATAATCATTTATATGAGCATCTTCTTCTTTTCCTTTCGGCTTATCCCTGCTTATCCCATCACGGGTCGCCACAGCGAATCATTTTGTTCTCTTTGATTCGCATGTTTTTTCATTTGGCAAATGTTTTACGCCGGATGCCCTTCCTGACACAACCCTCTATATGAGGGACATGTTCCTGTTATATTTGTGTATTTTTTTTTTTTTTTAAGTGTCATTTGGAGCTGAAGAGGTAGAGCACCAGATATGGCACCGGTAGTGGATAATTTGTAGGGGGTGTGCCGATTACAATTTTCTGGCCAACCTGCCAAGTCATGAATGTTAAAAAAAAGCAATGAGAAAATAATAAATAAAATGAAAAATAATAAATGTTGTTATGAAATATCACACTTTACTTTTCGGGTCGAGCGAGGTGAGCCTGATGGCGGAGGAGGAGGAGGGAATGGAGTTTTGACAAATGGCAGAAATCATATGTAAGTTTATGTACCTGTAACTTTATTGAAATGAATACACTACATTACATACTAAACTTAACTCTCAATTTTTTTATATTTTAATTTTTAACAATGGGCGAGAGATTTTCGGTACACTGAGCAAAGGGATGCCGTAATTGGCCATCGTTATGAAGAAGAGGTTGATGGGAGCTAACCGAGATAACCAATGGGAGGGCAGCTTCTTCTTCTTCATCAGTTTTACAGCGGTTGGCATCCATTATTTTGATGCCTTACCGCCCTAGGTGAGGGCAGCTTGTATGGCGGTGCAGTACATTCAAAATTCTGGGTGGCACTTTGCATTTTTATATTTTTTCATTAAATGGGACATAAATATCTTTGAAGCCCAATTTGTGTTATGAATTGTTCTTGATTCGGTTCCACTCTACAGTATTGTATAGTGAAACCTCAGTTAGTGCGTGCCCTGGTTAGCATGTTTTTTGGTTAACTTTAAAAATCCATACATCCATACATCTTCTATGCCGCTTATCCTCATTAGGGTTGCGGGGTTATGCTGGAGCCTGTCCCAGCTGACTTCGGGCAAGTGGCGGGGTACAACCTGGACTGCTTACCAACCAATCGCAGGGCAGACAAAATTTACACCAAAATATGGCGCTTTCTTGTGTCGTTATTAATGCACTGCGTGAGTCCAACAGTGTTCTAAATGTATATTTTATCACAAAAAATCCGTGTTAGAGGCCAATTAGTTAGCTACTACATGGAAACAGGCACCATCACTGTCATCAGCAGTAGGCGCTGTAGTTTTTTTGCTAAGTAACAAAGTTATGCCACAAGTATCAAAAATGTTAACACAAAACAAGTTTCTAAAGTTAGTTAGTAGGTTTAAAGTTTACAAGCATAAAGCATTTCGACATGCATAAATACCTACAAAGATATATCCTTTATTCATTTCCGAGACAAACTCACAAATGTATGTGTACTAACAAAAAATGAATGAAGGGGATAAATGATAGATAAATAAATCAATCAACAAATAAATGATATTGAATTCACTAGTGTTTCTCACCTTCTTTGCTGACAGTCCATTTTGGGTTATTTTGCAGCCAAATGAAAGGCAAAGAGTGGGGCGAGAAACAGTACTGAATTCAACACATAAATCCTGGCAAAACAATAATCAAGTCTTCAAAAGTGATATTAAATGTTGATTTAAAATTCATTCATCATCAATTATATGTATAAATATGCATTTTGAATTGTTTTCTGCTTATAAAATGATACAAACCTGATTTATAAGCAATAAAAAGCAGATAAATATATGACATAATGAAAATTTTTTGTGGATCAGTCACATCCCCCAGCCAAAAGAAAGGTGGATTACGCTGCTTTCACCAGCCCAATGAGATGAAGGTAAATATATGCACAGAGATGACCCCTAAGCTGCTGCACCAAAGATAGCATTGGTGTAAAACATTAACCTTCAGTCTTCTCTTGTTTTTCCGCACAACCTGCAGAACTGCACTATCCTCCTCCTTCTTTTTCTTTATGGCAGGTACGTCTGTGTCTTTGTTTCTATGTGCTTCCTCATGACAGTGTGTGACTCATTTGTGGTTCTGTGGTCTGTATGTGTGTGTGTATGTGTGTGTGTGTGAACAGATAAGGTCAAGGAGCTCATTTCAAAATGTCTTCAGGCCCGAGACATGGCTTACTGTCCTTACAGCAGCTTCCCTGTCGGTGCTGCCTTACTGACAACAGATGGCGCTATAATTACAGGTAGAGAAGAGCCTCTCATGATTGCTGGACATGCACAGATTGAGCCACTTACTGTATGGATATGGGGTGTATTCTTACAAATGAGGTGATATTGATATTTGGATTGATATCTTTGGGTTTGATTGTGTTTTCAAATATCTGTGTTGATCTATTGCAGTGGTTCCCAAACTTTTTTTGCAGTGCCCCCCTTTTGGAGATGAAATGATTTACATTTTACACTTTACACTTGAAATGGGAACTCTTGTTTTATATTGTTGTATTTATACATTATATTATAATGTATACAAATATGTTTTTATACAAATATATTTGTCTTTGCCCTATTCTGATTATCAACAAAATAAAGGCAGAAATTACAAAATCATTTAATGATCGTTATGAGCATTATTGACCCTGTGTTTACTTTGTTTAGGATCAATACCAACATTTGTAGTATTGTTCACCTCAAATGATTGCTGACAGAAAAATAACACAGTAGTCACAAGGGTTTTAGGCAAAGTTTTGTTTTAGCCAAACACAGAAATATATTTTTATTACATTGTACCAGCATCAACAAAATAATACAATCATTGGCTTTTATTACACATGCATGTTTGAGCAAAATCACTCAACAAAAGCAAAAACTACAATTGCCGCTCATACAAATCCTTTGACTTTTTGTCCTCAAAGCTTGAGAACGTATTCTTTTTCTACAATACTTATTGTTCCAATTCTATATGTCCATCCATCTTCTATGCCGCTTATCCTCATTAGGGTCGTGGGGTACTCTGGAGCCTATCCCAGGTATTAACAACACAATAAAAAACTGATATTTGTGACAGTGTGGATACAGTTGATATTTGGATGGAGCCGCCTATCCCTCCGGGCCACTATTTCACTGTCTAGATTGAGATCCTGACTATTATTACTATTTTGCCGCATTTGTTTAGGCTGCAACGTGGAGAACGCATCCTATGGTCTGACAGTGTGTGCTGAACGTACAGCCGTCCAGAGGGCCGTGGCGGAGGGACACACGCACTTCACCGCTATTGCTGTCACATGGTTTGTTTGTCGTTTTATGGCACATTCGCATGCATCCACCCATGACATAATACTTCTATTTTCTTACAGCGATCTCAAAGACAGATTTGTGGGGCCGTGTGGAGCGTGTCGACAGGTTCTAATGGAGGTGACGCATCGCTTTTCTCATCCTGTTGACTGATTGCACGGTCAGGTAAACCTTCCTCATCGCTATCGCACATCTTTGTCTCACCAGTTTGGTTCAGAGTGGACTGTCTACTTGACCAAGCCAGATGGATCGTACAAAGAAAGCAGTCTGAGTGAACTGCTGCCCTGGGCCTTTTCCCCAGCCCACCTCACAGGGAACTGACAGTTTGCAATAACGCCCGCAAGACAGTGTTTGAACAACAATGGTGCTCATGTGCAGTCAATAAAACATGTAAGGAGCCTGTGTGCAATTTTAATGTAGATATATTTATGTTTATAAATAATTTAATAATATTTATTAAATATTTATAAATAATTGAATAGTATTTGTTCAATTATTTATGTTTATTAATGTTTATATTGTGTTTTGCATGCTTATTATTTGAGTTTTGTGTATGTTTCTTTCCATACAGTGTGTCAGAAAATTGAGTACACCACACACAAATATTTATTAATATCGTTTCATGGGAGAACACTAAAGAAACAACACTTTGATACAATGTTAAGAAGTTGATGTACAGCTTGGATAACAATAAAAGTGAGTAGCCTTGTGTTAAACATTACAAATTTGTCAAAGTATACATTTTTTTTCCCGAGGGTCATGTGACTTGTTAGCGCTACAAGGTCTTAGATGTGACTGGGGAGAAGTGTGTTACATTCCTCTCCCTCTCTCTCCCTTTTCAGTAAGAAAAGTAGGCATTGGCTGTCCTAGAAGTCACCAGATGCTTATCATTTGCATATGATGTTGTTCAATTATGTAGGAAAAAAGCATAACCTCGTTGGAGAGAAAAGGAAAGTGAGTAAAAACAAACTACAAATACACTTTATGCTTCGTTTGCTGATTTAAAATTGTCCATCATTTCATCAAAATAAAATAACGTTCAAATTTCTCCCATCACACATTGTCTATTGAGAACTTCTTTAAATTAGCACAATTGAACAGGGTCCTGACGGGTTACCCATAGAATTTTATAAAAATTTTCAAAAACCTTTATCGACTCCACTTCTGAATATGTTCAATGAGTCATTTGATAATGGCATCCTGCCTCCAATTTTAACACTTGCTACAATAATTTTAATTCTAAAACCTGGGAAAATACCTACTGAGTGCTCGTCATATAGACCCATTAGTCTGGGACACAATAATACTGTGTAAAATACTTGCTAAAAGACTTGACCTATACATTCCCACTTTAGTACATAACGATCATAATGGATTTGTAAAGAGTCGTCAGGGATTCCATAATATTAGAAGGGTGTTTAATATAATTCATAGCCACAGTAATGTCAAAGATACTGTATTGTTGTCTTTGGACGCAAGACAAGAGTTTGATAAAATTGAGTGGCCCTATTTGTTCAATGTGCTTCAGAGATATGGTTTTGGGGAAAAATTTCTAAAGTGGATACAGTTGTTATACACCGGTCCTTTGGCCTGCATAATGACTAATAATAAATCAAAATCAAATCAAATAATGTTAGCAAGATCAACGTGACAGGGCTGCCCTCTCTCCCCTTTGCTGTTTATTTTGGCAATTGAACCATTGGCCATGTCTGTTAGAACTCTTCTGGTGAATATACAGTATGTAAAAGCAACTGAGCTTCATTTAAAAAAATAAAGAGTCACAATAGACTAACTATAAACACACACTATTTAATTTACATTCTCTTCATTTATTCAGGCGTATCAAAGATTTGTGTTTTAGATCTTGTTGTGTAAAACATCTTGCTGTGCGAGCTCCCCTCCCGCGGCATTCCAGCTTGCGCATGCACTTTCAATACGTAAAACTCCACGTCATGCTCTCATTGTACCACGGCTGCCTTTGAACAGAGCGGGACTTGTCAACATACCAATCCTCAAATACCAGAAATAAAAAAAAAAAAATAAAAAATAAGAAATAAATTAAAAATAAAATAAATTTAAATAATAAAAAATAATAAAAAAAAAATAGACCTTTTTTTCTAATTTTTGCATTTTTTTTAACTGTAAAAATATTTAACTGTCTTAAGTAATCACTGTAAATTTTCCTCTCCTAATATTATGACATTATTTTATATATAACCCCATCTTAAGTTTCCAAAAATTACAACAGTTTTATTTGCTTTTCCTAATATTATAACTTAAAAATGTATACACATTTCTTTCAAATCTATGCTACTAAAATGACTTTTTTTTCTTCATAATACAAGTGTTTTCTTGTAAAATTGCAACTTTTTTCTTGTTATACAACTTTTTTCTCTTAATATTTTGACTTCATTCTTGTAATAATTACAGCAGTGTGTTTTAGTTCTGCTGTTGTTTTTTTTTCAACTATTTCAACTTTCGTCTTGTTAATGGTTTTCTTGTAATTACAAATTTGTCAGCCAGTCAGTGCTCACACTATACGCCGCACTTTGCATTAAATTGGTCTGCATGGCTGTCATTTCAGGACAAAAATTTGCTGAAGACAATCAACTAAGGACATGGATTGCTGGAAGATGGTGTCAAGCGTGTGTGGCGGCAACCAGATGAGGAGTAAATAAAAAGTGTGTCTTGCTTATAGTCAAGCATGGTGGTCGGTGTGTCATGGTTTCATCAGCTACTGTTCACTGAGGCAAACAGGAATGCCAACATGTATTGTGATATACTAAAGTCGAGCACGATGCCTTCCCTTTGTAAACCAAGGCACAGAGCAACAGTCCAACATAATAAGAATCCCAAGCAATGAATCCAAAAATGTACATGCAAAAAATGGATGGAAAGTAATAAAATATCTTTAAACTTAAATAAAACCAAAGTAATGTTATTTGGAAAACATTCATTGAGGTTGCAAAAATGGGTAGAGGTTAGTGGTATTAAAATTGAGTATGTTGCAGAAATAAAATTTTTGGGATTAATGATTGACCATAAGATAAACTGGAAAACACATATTAAGTATATATCAAATACAATTTCCAAAAGCCTTGCAGTTAATAATATTAATAGAGTTGAATATGTCCTTGATTACAGTGCACTTCTTACTTTATATTGTTCCCTAATTCTTCCATACTTAACTTATTGTGTGGAAGTGTGGGGCAATAATTACAAGACTGCAATAGAGTCGTTATTTTATTTACAAAACAAGCATTATGAATCATTCATAAGGTGGGGTATCTTGATCACACCAATCCGCTATTTTCCAGATCAAAAATTCTAAAATTACATGATCTTGTAAAAGAAAACTGTACACAGCAATGTTTATGTTTAAACCATTTCACAATCTATTTCCGATTAATATTCAGAACATTGTTTCTCACAGAGATCAGCCGTATGACTTGAGAGGTTTAAGGAACTTTGATACCCCACTGGCTAATACTACCAGGAGATGTTTTTCTTTGTCTGTTTGTGGGGTTAAGCTGTGGAATAGTCTAGGACAAGAACAAAAGCTATCTCAGAGCATTCGTTGTTTTAAATGTTTATATAAACAAACCGTCTTGTTACAATACAGAGATGTGAAGGCTTAACAATGTTCATGTTGATGGATGGCTACTGCTTTATAGTACTTGGTTTGCTGTTTCTGGTATTTGTATTACTTTTTTTTCTCTCCAATGCTAATATTAATTTATTGTTTTGACTGAAGAGAATAAGTTAACATTGAATTGGTGCATCTTGAATACAGGAAGTGAATATGTGTACTAGTAATTAATGTGAGATGTAGTGGGGGTAGAATTGAATAAGCTCTGCTTCTTCCTGCTCCTTTTCGAACGTGTGGAATTGTGAATTGTGATGTGAGGCACTTCAAGTGGACCCTGGGTGTGTTTGAAATAAAGTCAATCAATCAATCAATCAATCAATCAATCAAGCACACCTCCAAGATGACCACTACCTTGCTAAGGAAGCTGAGGGTAACGGTGATGGATCTAAACAATATTGACATCTGTGGGGAATCCTCAAATGCAGTGTGTCTGATTTCCACCAGCGTCGTAATGTCGACTTGAAGGCCTGAAACTTGAAAATAGTTGTAAATTACTACTGTAGTTGGAAACTATCTACACTAAATATTCACAGTTTGGGCATAATTTGTACATTTTCATGAGGAGTGTACTCACCTTTTTTTGCCAGTGGTTTTGACTACAGGTGTCAAACTCAGATTCGGCACGCCACATTGTTTTTGTGGCCTGCCAGGCAATCATGCGCATCAAAAATGTGTTTGGTCATTTTTGACCAAAAATGTAAACAGCATGCAATTGGAGCCTTTTTCTGGGGTGGTGCCTTGGGTGGAATCGTCCTCCCAAATTTCACCTAAATGACTGTTGGTGCCAGGGACAGGTCTCACTCCACTCCATCTTAACAGGCACCGTTTTGCGCCTCAAAAGCGTGGATGCACAGATGTGGTTGGGGTGTACTCCAATGTGAAAGAATGCATTTCTTCCGCTATCCCTTCAGTTTAGAGCCACGCTGTCTAGTCTTTGAGCATGAACTGATGAGAGGCCAAGCGTCTAACAGTAAATGTGCACACATTTCAGGCAAACACAACTGTGATAGCCCGCGGTGGTGTCGAGTTTTTTTAAGAGAACAGTAGATTTACACTCTTATGCCAGCTGTACACTGACTACTTTTCTTTGTATCAAAGTGTTGTTTCTTTAGTATCCCATGGAAAAAAAAACTATAACAAAACATTTGCAGAAATGTGAGCTCTGTAGTCACTTTTGTAACATTCTGTATTATTTTTATCAACAAACTTGCATACATTTATATAAGTTTATGTAATGGAAAAATCTGAGCACAAAAACACAGCTATTTGTGTAAATCAGAGCTTCTCAAATACAGTAGTGGGCCGGGCACATGAACTGTCAGGGGGTGTGTGGAAGGCACAGAGGACTTTCAATATTAGTCAGACCTGTTTAAATATGCCGTACTCAGCATGTAATTGGACTTTTGAATTTTAATGAGGATAAGCGGCAATGAATGAATGAATTGGATTGTATGCTTCACACTATCGATCTGATACTGATACTTGATATCAATAGTATCAATATTTGGTTCAATCCGCCAAACCCTGGTTGTTACACAGTCCTTGACATTTTTATTACTAATTTTATTATTATATTGATGATTATCACCAGGGTATTATTTTGTATTGTTTGTAGAATTTTCAAGGTTGCTCATGTCACGTGACAAGCGGAGGCGTGCAAGTGTCATTTCCGGAAACATGGAGGCTGTGTTGAGCGATGTAGTTGCGCCGGAAGACCTCCTAGTAAGTTTTCCTATTAATAAGCTTCTTTTTCGTCGTTGGTTAGTCATTATGGTCCTCTAATGGTACCACCGGATGTTTGTGAAGCATCCTCCGTCCTGCCAAAGGTTGAGAGTTCCAAAGAAAAGCGACGGTTTGGTGGTTAAATTGTCGTGTCACGTAGCTAGCTAAATGCTAACGCAGATGTTTTGGACTATTATTACTACTGGTAGCATTATGACGCATTGAAGTTTAGGTTAAAGTTGAAGTTTGTAGTTATAAGTCCAATGCTAATCATGAGTTCCTGAATGTAACTTTAAAATAGAGCAGCAAAGTGTTAGTGAGACTGACAGTTTACAATGTAGATAGTGGTAACTTGTATATATCGTCTTAATCATGGGTTTCTGTATATTACTTTAATAGACTTAGAAGGTACTACTGAGGCTAACCGTATGCAAGTGAGTTAACTTCACAGAGGCTTTCTTTGCGTTGTGACTCTTCTGTCAACGAGTCATTCCGGCTTTTTTTTCTAGAAATTTGAGAAGAAATACAACAATGAGTTAGCCAAAGGAGCTGTGTCCAAAGAATCCAAGTTTGAGTATGCCTGGTGTTTGATCAGGAGCAAATACACTGATGACATCAAGAAAGGAATCGTGTTGTTGGAGGGTAAGTGCAGCAGGGAATGGTTTAGTTGGAACATGGTTAACAAAATCACGTCAAAGTACAGTACATCATATGCTCACACTCGCATGATTGTTGGAGTAGTAAAGGAGTAGAAAAAGCAGATTTAAAAAAAAATCTTAACCCTTCTCAGTGTATAACACCATTACTATTAGTTGATTGGCTGCCTGTGATTGGCATGTACCAGGTTGCCAATTTTTAATAGTAAAAGAAGAGGATAATGTGTGGTAAAGTATGTAGGTAGCTTATTTAGTAATATAAATAAAGAAATAAAAGTTGGCAGAAACATTGTACTATAATATCTTAGGTAAAACTAATTAGAAAAAGAAGAGTAAATTTTAAGTACAGTAGTAGAAGTGACTTAAATAACATTGAAGAGATTATTACATGATAGTTATTATTATTATTAGTGTTATTCTTTTATCCATCCATCCATTCATTTTCAGACCATTTTTGCAGTGTAGTTAGTGAATGAGGTGAACTTTTATACAGTAGTATATAGTAATTTCTCAATACCGCCACTCAATAATAGAAGAATATGGAGTGATTTTTGGTTCAGAACATGTTTTGCTTTAGTATCATCATGATATATTTTTTAAATAATTATGTTAAATTATTTTATTAAATTGTTTGTTGTTTAGAACTTGTTCAGAAATCTTCAAAGGATGACACACGTGACTTCCTGTTCTACCTTGGCGTGGCCAACTACAGACTGAAGGTCAGCAAATTACTGTCACTTTATTGGGGTTGTATTAGTATGGCATCATCACAGTTTGGTACGTACCAGAGGTGTCCTGATACAACTTTTTTATGGAATCACAGGAATGCCAAAAATAAAAGGAAATACATGTTGGAAGTATAAAGAGAATCAATAATAAAAATACACAAACATAGTCATATTATCTTTCCATGTTGTCTTTGCTTTTTCTATTTAGTCTTTGTCATTTATTTTATCCTGTTAGTCTTTGCTTTTCCTGTCTTTGTCTTTTCCATTGGCTTTTTGTAATTGCATTTGCTGGATGGCTCAAACTATCAAGTAAAAGCAAAGACAAAACTATGACCCGCTTACAGATTTCTGCTTGGGTTCATACCTGCAAAGACAAAATTAAAAAAATCAAACAATACAGAAAAGGCAATGACTATAATGGAAGAAAGACTGCATTTGTATATTTATTTTATTATTGATTTTATTTATATTTCTACATGTGTTTCTTTTTAATTTTGGCACTCCTGTTATTCTGTACTTTTTCACTTCCGATATGCCAGCCAGCAATATCATCCGATACTAACATGAATCCCATATCAGTATGAATTATCTGTACTTGTATTACTTATTTGGTAATGTGAAATGTTGGAAAAAGCTAGGTCAAGTCATATTACTTAGAGAAAATAATTATTAACAGTAAGTATGATAAAAATGGACCAACTTACTTTATTATGTATCTGCAGTATAGTTTTATCCACAATGTAGTGGCACCTTGGCACAGTATAGAGAGGTTTGAGGTGCTCATTTAAGTGTTTAAACCCGACTTTACCCACCGCCAACAGGGGCTGGTCATATGTTCTTCTCTTGCCATTGGATTTTTACAACTGCTTCAAATACGCAATGAGTTTGGTCGTATTAAACATCTGCGTTCCTAGGAAACTTGTGCATGACAAGCAATATTGGATATTTTAGCTGCAGGACGATATAATCTGATACTTGTTTTTATGCTAATATCGACCCGATTTCCAATATCAATATTGGATCAATACACATGTATCTTGTTGTTAAGGTCACAGTCCAATGTACATCAAAGCTTGTTCTTTTGGCTTTGTAATATACCTGACAAAACAAGTGTAACATTCAAGTGTTTTCTGCTTAATGGACTTGCAGGAGTATGAAAAAGCACTTAGGTACATCCGCACTCTCCTGAGGAACGAGCCTGGGAACAAGCAGGCTCTGGAGTTGGAAAAGCTTATTGATAGGGCTTTAAAAAAAGGTAAGGTTGTGTTTTTTTTTTTACCCTCCTCAACATGTGTCAGTGTGAGTCCTCCCTGAACACTTGCCCGGGCGTATTGTTTTCTAGATGGCTTAGTCGGCATGGCGATCGTCGGGGGAATAGGTCTTGGTGTGGCTGGATTAGCTGGGCTCATCGGCCTGGCGGTGTCAAAGGGAGCATCCAAGTCTTAACCTGAGCATGACTTATACAGTAAATATTTAAAAAATACAAAAAACAATCACAAAAAAATATATATATATATATAACACTCGAACCTTGCTATACATGCTAAACAACATGGCTATTCTTAGCAAGCTATAGCAGGCCACTTATGTACATAAAATGAAAGAAGTTGCAGCTCTGTTTATGACATGGTATTCTTACTTCAGCTCCATACATGTAAGAAGACTTTTGTTAGGTATGCAAGGGATCGCTTACAGGAAGTAAATTGTGTAAAATTATGGATTTCTATTTAATGGTGTGTTTTCCATCATCGTAATAACAAATAAAATAATTTTGAACAAAAACGCCATCATTACTTCATTGATTCGCCTCTTTTGGAACTTAAGTACACCAATTTTGCCTCATCGGTGCTGTGGAAAGTTTGGTGAGCACATTCTTGTTGTTCATGACACACTTAAAGCTCCACTACAACAGTAAAACAATACACATCCTGGCCTACTTCCCTGCTCATCAATCATCTTGAAGCAAAGTTGAGATCCAATATGCCCACACTGCTTTATGACAGGGCGTCGTGTGTTGGTGGAGGGGGGAAGTTATCGGCCTCGTGGTGCATTACTCATTAACTCATCTGACAGGACCGAAACTCCCCAGGGACAAACAATAATCTTGGTGTCCAAGATAAGAAAAAAAAGTTCTACTTGAATATCAATTTGCTTCTTGTTTTTATTTTATTTCATTGTATTTACCAGTTAATTAAATATTAAAATACATTAATTAATAAAGCACATGCATCCTTCCTCACTTTTCCAACTGCGCATAAAAAGTTATTGGAGTTTTGTTTTCTATCCTTTACAAGAAATCAAATAAGAGGACACAAAAAGTCATGCTAAGCAAATAGGACGGTAGCGAAAATAAGCCATAAAAGCAAATATTTATGATGGGGCAGGATTCACTTTTCAGAAGTTTAAGTTGAACCAATCAATGCGCCATCATGGCAATAAGTCGCACTTCTTTTATTGGTGGACTGATGCACAGGAGGAAGTCCACATGTTGTAGTCTGAATGGAGGCTATACATGTAGAAATGTGAAATCATTCATTCTTGGTGGGCAGCATGTGGACAATTCCGCAGGCTCACTCTTGCCCTTTATCCGCATAAAGCCTGCAATGTGAGCTTGTGTGCTTTATCTAAACGTTGTCAGTTTAGCAGACTATCTGTGTGAGAGCTTTGGCTATCGGGAAGCTAATTCATCAAGTCACACAAACACACAACCCATGTTGGGCAGCCTCATGCCCTTGTTTTATTGGATTTTCACTTCCTGACTTACGATTGTTGTACAAATACACTTTTATGTCATACATTAATAGTTAACCTCTGCCTTATGTCATTACATAAGGGAAATGTTTTTTGTACCACCATGCAGTACACGAATAAAGTACTATACGGCATGATTGTTTAAAAAAGCTCCTGTATTGGATGGGAGTGAGTGTACCTGATGAATGAGAGGACAAACAGCAAAACATAGTGAAAAAAAAAGAAGTAAAACACAAAGCAAACCAAACATAATAAAATAAAAATGGCTCAAAATCAAAAAGATGAAGTGTGTGTGGCAACAATGACCATTGGACTCTAGGTGATAAACACCTGTTTCATTTCGGTGGCGTAAAATGGGAACAGATATGCGGTTTGTATTGGGGGGGGGGAAGTGGGCGGAGAGAACCAACTGTATAAATCAACGTGTTATCATACCACTTGTTACGCTTAGCAAAACTTCTGACGCGACAAACACCTCCATCACTTCCGATGCTTTGATTAGTGCTGTGGGGTGGATACGCTTCCTGACGACTTGACGGGCCTGAGGTGGGGGGGGCGCGGTCATGGATCCCATTGTGGAAGTAGTCGCTCTGGTGCTGGGCTTCCTCAGCTGGGTGATGGTGGGGGTCGCCCTGCCAAACCGTTACTGGAAGACGTCCACTCTGGACGGGAACGTCATCACCACATCCACCATCTACGAAAACCTGTGGATGTCCTGTGCCACCGACTCCATTGGCATTCACAATTGTCGCGAATTCCCGTCTCTGCTGGCTTTGAATGGTGAGTTGAACACACTCGATAGTATGATGATACGTCCCATTTTGGCCTTAGTGGAGGTCTGCTCTAGCAAGAGCGGTACCCTGTAGGGTGCAGACCTCTGCCAAGTCTGTACACCTCTGAATTTTAGCTTGCAGTATCAGTATGTGTGCTGTTTATTGCTTTGATCAAATTGAAGGCAGTTGGACCCCAATGAGATTGTTGGTTCTATAGTTAAAGAACGCAGACCCTCTGCCTGACTGAACGATCTACACCACCTGCATTTGTTTGGGAAATGTTGGTGTGTTAACAGAATTGGGTGAAGAAGGTTGTGTAACACTACTAACTAGCAAACATCTTATAATCTCCTTGGGGGAGGTAAAGCCACATATGAAGCAACATTAAGAAGGTTGTTGTCCTTTCCAGGCTATATCCAGGCGTCACGGGCCTTAATGATCACATCTGTCGTGATGGGTACCTTTGGCTTGGTGGCGGCCCTTATCGGCTTACAGTGCTCCAAGGCTGGGGGGGACAACTACGTGCTCAAGGGGAGGATAGCTGGCACAGCCGGAGTCCTTTTCATCCTTCAAGGTGACACAAACAATTGGCTTTGCAGGAATAACAGCATCATGATTATGGTGTGATAAAAAGGCTTGTGAATAATAAAATGTGTGTTTTATTGCAAATAAAAATCCATGGTTGGCTTCCAGGAAGACTTTGGACTTAATTCTGTGGTAGCCCCGGCTTCCTTAATCATTAAAGGAGATGTTTGCTCCACAATAGGCTTGTGCACAATGGTAGCAGTGTCCTGGTACGCCTTCAATATCACTCAAGAATTCTTTGACCCCTTCTACCCTGGCACAAGGTAAGCGACGGCGTGACCTCGTAGAGTGGAATGATGGGACTGATTTGATTTATCTTTTCCCGCAGGTACGAAATAGGGGAGGGTCTTTACATTGGCTGGTGTTCTGCATTGCTTGCTATTGCTGGGGGGGCGTGTCTGACGTGCTCATGCAGGATGGCCACGCAGGATAAGTAGTGAGTAATACATGAAGTGAATGCCATAAGTATATATAATTTTAATTGCACGTTTTACATATTAGTGTGAGCATTAGGACATTTAATAAACACACACACATACATACATTATACAAAGTATGTTTGGTCTTAAATAATACATTAAATAATGAATTATTTTAGAAATAATTACAACTCAATCATTAAAACTACAAATATAATATATACATGCATATTGTATATTTGTTATATTACATTCTTAATAGCATATTTTATATTTATTATGTTTTTTTAAATAATGCTTTTTTTTGCCCATGTGACAAGACTTTAGGGAAAACGTGAACATTGAATTATTGCAGGAAAAAAGGCTAGAAATCTTGTTTAGGATTTTGCCCCCAAAATAGATGTAATAATTGGCACAATGAATACATAAAAAATACATACTATTTGAAATAATAAGTAATTAAATAATAATAATGTATAATAATAATACACATACAATATAAAATAAGAGGCATATTTATTTTACAGATAATAGATGAATAAATATAAATAAATAAATAAAAACATTTAAATATTTTTACAATGATTTTTTTTTGTATGTGTCCAGACTTTAATGACACCCTGGACAGAAAATGTATTTAATAATTTGTACCATCTCTTGATATTTAATATTATAGTCCTGATAATTTTATTACAGTTCTTGCAGGATGACAATACCTACTTTATTTATTTATTAGATAAATTAAGTGAAATGAAAGAAGTGTACAGTCAGTCACCATTCTGGATTTTTTATATTTATATAAACATATTTATAAAACACTGTGTGTGTATTACAGTATTTTATATTGTTTTATTTGTCGTTTTTCAGCTCTTTACCTCATCAAACAAGAGGAACTGTGTATTCTGGACCAGCCCGGACCAGAAGTGTGGTTGCCAGCACTTATGGTCGAAATGCGTACGTTTGAACAACAGCAGTGGTGCCTCATCTTTATCTTTTGATACCAAATAGTAAAATAATATTTTTTATTTTGTACATTGTCATATATCCACATTTAAAATCTATGATTCCCTATGTAAATATGTGTTTTGTACAGTTTTTCTTTAGATTTTTTTACAATGTGCACAATAAATGTATATGTCTGATCATTTTAATATGAACATTTCAGTAAATAAAAATGCAAAAAAGGACATTTTCCAAACCAGTATGGTTCATTTAAATTTAACATGTCACCACATTGAATGCTTGGAATATTTTTGTATAACTGTATTTGTGGCGGGCAGCTTATTTAAATAATGCCACCAAGAACAGTCCCACACTATGAAATAGTAATACTGCAAATTTTGTGTCAATTTGATACCACGAACAGTAGTGTTCAAAATAATAGCAGTGCAATGTGACTAACCAGATTAATCACTACAGTAATATTAGTATATATTTATTGCTACAGGGCAAACAAGTTACCAGTAGGTGCAGTAGATTCTTAGAAAACAAACAAGACCGAGCATGCATGATGTGCACGCTCTTAACGCTGTGCAATTGGGAAATTAGTTTAAGGGGGGTGTTCAATCAATGATCAGTGATCAATTTTGTAAAAAAAACAGGTGTGAATCAGGTGACCCCTATTTAAGGATGAAAACAGCACTTGTTGAACATGCATTGGTCTTTGAAAGCCTGAGGAAATGGGTCATTCAAGACATTGATTTTCAGAAAAACAGTGTACTTTGATTAAAAAGTTGATTGGAGAGTGGAAAGTTATGAAGAGGTGGAAAAAAATGTTTGGCTGTTGAGATAAAATGATTCCCAATGCCTTAAAATGGAGAGCAAAACTAGAGACACATGGCAGAAAATGGAAGCCAACTATCAATATCGAAGAATAACCAGAATGGCAAAGGCTCAGCCAATAATTAGCTCCAGGATGATCAAAGACAGTCTGGAGTTACCTGTAAGTACTATGACAGTTAGAACTCATCCGTGTGAAGCTTATTTACAGAGAAGACAGTGAAGCATGGTGGTGCAAGCATCATGATATGGGCATGTTTCTCATATTATGATGTTGGGCCTATTCATCGCATAGCAGGGATCATGGCTCAGTTTGCATATGTCAAAATACTTACAGAGGTCATGTTGCCTTACTCTGAAGAGGACATGCCCCTGAAATGGGTGTTTCAACAAGGCAAGGATTCCAAACACACTAGTAAACTAGCAAAATATTATGGTATGTTGTTATGTTATGGCGTGGCCAGCTGTTTCTGAAGCAAAACCAAGAAATGTTAATGAATTGTGGAATGTTGTTAAAGAATCTTGGAGTGGAATAACAACTGAAATGTTCCACAAGTTCGTTGACTCCATGCCACACAGAAGTGAAGCAGTTATAAAAAAAAACTGTGCTCATACAACTAAGTATTAGTTTAGTGATTCACAGGAGTACAAAATCCTAGAAACAAAAAAGTATGTACAAAATACTTTTGTGTTTGTAAAGTCACTAGTAGTCAATTGCCCAATTGCACAGCCCCAAGAGCGTGCATATCATGAATCCTGAGTCTTGTTTGTTTTCTTAGAATCTACTTCACCTAATGATAACCTGTTTACCATGTAGCAATAAAAACATACTAATAACAGTGATTGATCTGGTTAGTCGCTTTGCACCGCTATTATTCTAAATATTACTGTAAATACAAGAGCTGCACATATAATAATTATAATCCGAATAAAACACTGGACTAATAATTTTTATCAACAAACAATTTAATAATAATACAATTGATTGCATTTACTGTACATACATAGAGCCTCTCTAGACACCAAGACGCTTTACACTGACAACCCATATTTAGTCTACGCTCACACACTGGTGGTGACAATCTACTTCTGTGGCTACCAGTGGCGGCTGCTGATCATTCAAGTAGGGGAAGCTAATTTTTTTCCAGCCTACATCATGTGTTTATTTACTGTATTTATATGTAAATTCTACCCTCCGTTCCTAGTAGTTTTTAACAAACACAAAGTCCATCCATTCATCCATTTTCTATACCGCTTATCCTCATTAGGGTCGCTGGTATGCTAGAGCCTATCCCAGCTGTCTTTGGGCGGGAGACGGGTTACACCCTGGACTGGTCGCCAGTCAATCGCAGGGCAGACATACAAACATTCGCACTCACATTCATACTCTAATGGACAATTTAGAGTCGCCAATTAACCTAACGTTTAGTTTTTGGAATGTGGGAGAAAACCGGAGTACCCAGAGAAAACCCACGCACGCATGGGGAGAACATGCAAACTCCATACAGAGATGCCCAACGGTGATTCAAACCCTGAACCTCCTGACTGTGAGGCCAAAATGCTACCCATAAACACAAAGTCACTGATCAGTAAAGTCAGTTCAGAACAACTGAATAAAAAACTTGGGAAAATGCTGATTCGCTCATTTCACTGTCAATCAAAAAGGGATTCCGCCTGAGACAGCTCATCCAATCATAATGCAGTTGATGACATATTTGTTCCGGCTCCTTCCTCAAACTATGGTGAGGGCAGATGGCCATACAGAGGGTTATACACGGTGATTGAAAAGTAACTCCCTATTTTAAAACACTTGTAATTTATTCCTATAATTGTGTTTTTTGTGTGTGCATGTTCCATGATCTATGGAAACTAAATCTATGCTATTGCCTATATTGTTTAAATTTTTACACAAAGTTAGGTCTTCCATTCTACAAGAGTTCCTTGTGAAATCCTTTGATCCCAGTCCCTGGTCCCAGGTTGTTTCCAGGTGGCGAATGATGGCTCCTATAATTAATTTTAATTTAATAATTAAAATAATTATTTCATATTATACACTTTCTTTCCATTTTCATTTCTTGTAAGAATTATAGTTCAGAAATAAATTACAGGTACTTCAAAATTGGGAGTTACTTTTCAATCACCCTGTATATTATGTTATGTATACTGTACATATTGTGATCAATATAACAGTACAGTATAGACAGTATGACAAAAAAGTGAATACAACCCTCACATTTCTGCAAATAGTTTAGCATACTGTATCTTTTCGCAGGACAACAATAAAGAAATAATTGTTTGATGCACTGGAAAATAGTGTGCAACTCGGATAACAATGTAAAAAATTTGCAGTGCCCTTAAAATAAGTTAACACATAATTATTGATATCTAAATTGCTGGCAACACAAATTCTGTTAAACTGTAGTAATTTGGCCCAATTAGACATTTTTCTTCCCTGATGGCATGTGACTCGTTAGTCACAGGTTTTCAGGTCTAAATGGGGGGCAAGGTGCGTTAAATTTGGTGTTATTACTGTCACATTCTCATAGTGGTCACTGGAAGTTCAACATGGCACACCGTGGCAAAGAACTTTGAGAATGATGAAAAGAATTGTTGCTCAATATAAAGTTGTTCCAGGCCCTTGGTTCCCAAAGTAGGGTACACATACCCCCAGGGGTACGACAATTGAGATACGGGATACGTGAATAAAAATGAAAAACAATTAGCGCCAAACATTCAATTAGCACCTGAATGCCTCACAGCGCGAGGAGAATGGTGCGGAAAGGAGACAGCAATAAGTTGTTCATTGCTGTGTGTGCATCATATACATATATAAGTAAGTTTGATGATTATTTTGTGCATTAAGATTGTTTAATCTTGAAGATTTCATTTATTTGGGTGTTCCAATCCCTGCACAGCGCATAGCAGAAAACCTGTAACTGTGAGTGAGGATTCCCCCTAAAATGAGGCTTTATCGTTGTTTGTATGTATTTTTGCATTGCAGATACTGCTTTATCATGTTTGGTAAACTTTCCCCTTGAGTTTGGTATCGAATTAGTGTGCTGATTTACACCATAGCCATCATGAGAGGACAAAAAAAGCAAAGCTCAAATTCAACCCATTCAAAAGGAAGGATTTCAACATCAGACTGTAATAAAATATATGTAGAATGATTACTTCATCTATATCTGTTTATCAGTGTTAATGTGAAACTTTATCAAAATGTGACCATACAAAATACACATATTGGAGTGCGCAAGAGTAGGGGAACCACTGTTGTAGGCTATAAAAAGATTGCCAACTCCCTGAAACTGAGCTGTAGCACGGTGGCCAAGACCATACAGCGCTTTTAACAGGACAGTTTCCACTCAGAACAGGTTTCACCATGGTTGACCAAGGAAGTGAGTGCATGTGCTCAGCGTCATGTAGAGGTTATGTTTGGAAAATAGAAATGAGTGCTGAAGAGACTGAGGAAAAAATTGTCCTGTCAGGTATGGTGGTGTGAATGTCATCGCCTGGGTTGCATGAATGCTGCCGGCCTAGGGGAGCAACATCTCATTTAGGGGAAACATTAATGCCATCATGTATTGTGATATACTGAAGCAGAAACACTTTCGGAAACTGAGCCTCAGGGCAGTATTCCACCATAAGTACCCAAAACACACCTCCGAGATGACCACTGCCTTGCTAAAGAAACAAATAGCTGTGGCCTCTTGTGTCCTCTCTCCTCCTCCCTCCACTCAGCGCCGTGTTCACCAACAAATGTTGGTAAAAGTAATATTTAAATGTTCATTTATTAATTTCATTCGTTTATTTCCAGTTTGTGCACTTGGCGTTGTTTTCTGTATGTAAAACTATAGCTCTATATAAAATAAATTCTTAAAAGAATGTTTCTGGGTGTTTGGAACGGATTAATTGGATTCTTATAATTTCTCATGGGGAAAATGTATAGTTGTGTAAGTCTGGGGTTTTGTCTGACCTTTTGGAACAGATAAATGGCAAAAAACGATGTATAAAGAAAAACAACATCAACAATGTAACAAAATGAACAACACAAAAAACAAATTTGTAAAAATTCCACAAAATGTCGATTTCATTTACCGCGAATCAACCCAACTCTGACACTAACTTTGGTATCCCTGATGTCCATATTTGGATCGACCCGCCTTCCATGTACTGTAGATATGGGCCAGACGGGAGGGGGCACAAATACCACGCACAGAAAATGGGCTGCTCTCATATTTCAAGTTTTTAGTATTTATCTTTAACTTTTTTGTTGTGTACGTTTATTTTAAGTTCAATTAAAACCCAGAGTCGTTTTTCCAGGGTACCTCTTTGCATTAAAGCTCTCATGTTTAAACAGGGGGGAACCTTCGTCTGAGATTGTAGCTTCTCACGGAGCATCATCATAGCCGGACTAAATACACCGTTGGCTGCTAGTTGGCCCTGTTGGCTAAAAATAACAATTTAACCACACAAAACGCTTCAATGACTTTCAAGAGTCCGGAAGAGAAGCAGAAGTTATCGTCTTGTGTTGCGAGTGTGTAAATCACAGCCAAGATGGACTGGTGCCGCCTGGCTGGACTCAGCGGGCTCTTGAGCTCCTTGTCCCTGCTCACTGCCATTCTGGAGCTGGACGGTAGGTAATTGCCGCTGAAATTGTAACTGGGTGAAGTTACAACGGTAAAAGTGACGAAAGGCGGCTATGGTGTCTTCCAGGCGTCTTGGCGGCAACTCGAGCTGAGATAGAGCATCACTTGGAGATGGGCCGCCATCTTCTAGCTGCAGGTCAACTGGCTGAAGCTTTGTCCCACTACCACTTTGCTGTGGGTAAGAGGTCACGTTCATGCACGTCACATCACTATCAAACCATTATGTAGAATTGTGTCGACAAACAATGGTGTTAACATTGTCCAGAGGCTGATTCCAAGAATTACCTGACGTTCTACAAACGAGCTGCAGTATTCCTTGCCATGGGCAAGTCCAAATCTGCCCTCCCAGACCTGACCAGAGCCATCCAGCTCAAGCCCGACTTCCTTGCGGTAAAGTTGACCCTTCAAGGACTATGGCTGTGTCTCATATCAAATACTTGCAATATGTACACTGCGTGCATAATTCACGAGGGGTGAAATTTGGAGTGCAGTACTTCGCACTTAGCGGAAATTACCATCCCAACACTGAGTCGCTTCTTTTTTAATGGTGAATAGCAGCCACTCAACCTACTCCCTGCACTTCCACGACGTAGCCGATAGGGCCATGATTGAGGGTGGTAAGTGTCCATTGCTGCACACTCACCATTCAAGGCATTTGGAGCGTGGCTGACAGGACTGACAGTGTACTGCATTTTGCCATACTTGTTAGTGTGAACGCAGTTCTGCATTCAAAATGCTAAATGTAAGTATGGAAGTGTGCAAATTGAGACATGGGCCGTGTTTTGCACACTATTGTACTTTGCACTACTTTTGTACTACTCCGGACGCTGCATAATTAGTTCCTGAAGGGAGGGCACCAATTTTGACAGTGTAGCACTATCTCGAATCAATTGCTATCGTTGCTACCAGAAAGGGCTATCGCAATATTGATCATGTTGAGTGCAGCATCAGACCACAATGCATTTTGATATATTTTGTCAGTGTGAATGTACTTATGCTGTACTCATGCACTGTGAAGCAGCATGAATGAGACACAGCCTGTTTGCTCATGAATTCCTCGCCTTGTTTCTGCACACAACTTCCCTTGTCCTCCCTCTTGTGTGCTTGTCCAGGCTCGGCTGCAAAGAGGGAATATCCTTTCAAAGCAAGGGAATGTGGAGGAGGCCCGCCAGGACTTTGAAGCAGTGGTGAATACAGCTACATATGCTACACAGACTACACAGTTTTAAATCAAAATCTACGAATACTAGAGCTCACCTACTTTTTATTTGTTTCCATATTCTGGCTGTCTCTATATTTTTGTGATGCGGCCTAAAAGCTAATGAAAGCTTAATGGTGAGTCCATTTGTACCGTTACCTATACGTGTTAAAGTTTACAGTAAAAAAGAACCGGGTTTTTCCCTAAATACTCCCCGTAATATGTGAGGTGTATAATTGTTGGATGGTGATAAACATGTATGATCAGAGGCTACACTGTGGATTCGCTAAATAATGAATACAGTAAATCAATGCAATTTGTGGAGGCTACGTTCCAATACCCCCCTTGAATGACAAAACACAAATAATTGACACACTCATGAAAAGCCCTAAAAACCCCTGATTTTAATACTCTCAATGGGCAAACTGTTGCACACGGGCCATAAAGACATCTATAAGTATTGAAATGATATATAAATATATATTAGATTTTGGTGGCACTGACTATTTATATGGGAACGGAATTAACTTTGAAGCATGATCGGGAGAGATGTGAGCTGTAGACTGTTTGGCCAAATGATCAGAGTTTTGAAAATGTAATTTTTGAAATTGTAAATGCAACCATATAAAGCCTAAAATATAAATTATTTAAAGCAGAGAAAAGAAATCCGAATGCCAAACTGTAAGCAGGCATGGCTGTAGTGTCATGCTAACAAAGCATTAGTGTCCAGGCTGGTCAGCCATAATTATCGACCTTTGAAACTGGTTCTGTAAAATGTTGTTTTCCAGCTGCAGCGCTCCCCAGAACACCCGGAAGCTCAAGAGCATCTGATCAGAGCCAAGGAGCTGGAGAAGCTCAAAGAGGGCGCCCATGCCGCGTACCACAGAGGCGACTACAGCGCCACTGTCTTGTTGCTGGAGCGAGTCATTGAGGTGCTTAAAGTGCAACAAACTGCCAACTTTGCACTTTCCATGCAGGGCTAATCACAATGGGACAATGTTTGTTTAGATCTCTCCATGGGATCCTGAGTCGCGGGAGCTCCGAGCAGAATGTTACATCCGCATGGGCAACCCACAGAAGGCCATCCAGGACCTGGTTCCCACCACGAGGTTGCGCAACGACAACCGTGCCGCCTTCCTGAAGCTCAGCATGCTGTACTATGGCCAGGGAGAGCACCACGAGTCACTCAAGTGAGCCCGGAAGTCCGTCACGGTCACTTGTCAGTTCTCATTTGTTCTGCTTGTTTTGCGTCATTCTGGGTTTGTGTACAGCCACATCCGAGAGTGTTTGAAGTTGGACCAGGATGACCAGGAATGCCTGAGCCATTACAAGCAGGTGAAGAAGCTCAGTAAGCAGCTGGACTCAGCAGAGGAGCTCATTCAGGACGACAGGTGAGCCTCATGCACCCATCTTCTCCTATTGTCCGGCTTTACTAGACCCGCTCCGCGGCCTCAGGTACCAGGACGCCATTGACAAGTACGAGACCGTGATGGAGACGGAACCCCTTGTGCCGCACTACACCATCCGAGCCAAGGAAAGGATTTGCTTCTGTCTACTCAAGGTGAGGCAACCACAATGACCCAAAAAAAACGATTAATTCGGTTTTCATGCATTTTCATGAACTATTTACTGTAAATAAAACAAGTATTATAATTAAGGATGTTCAATATTGGCTTTTTTGTCAGCAAGTTATGCTCTCAAAACGGTGTTATATTGGCCAAATCATGCAGTCTATGGGCCAAATGCTATTAAAGAGTATTGTTTTCGCAGGTAAGGCTTATTCCCTAAAATTTGGGGGAGTACTCCTTTCACTGCCTCATGGAGCACATGATGCATCTTCTTTACTCCGACTCTTGCCACATCCAATATGGCGGTCATGTACAGCTCAGCGCTACCTATTATATCAATGCGCTACCCCCTCACCATTAGCGCTGTTTTGACAACCCTGTTAAGGTGGATTCAAAGTCTAAACTTTGCTTAGGAGCACACCCACAAATATTGCTCAGATTGAAGTTACAGATTTGCGCCATCTCCTGGTGCAAAGTATTCACTACATGGGGCATCGTATTACAGCAAATTCAGCAGTGTTGCGACTTTAGCGCCTAAAGGGCAATAAAACAATATTGATGTAAACTAATATTACATTTTTATGTTAATATCGGTGGGTTTTTATTATTGGACATCTAATTGTAACGTTAACAAAAGATTAAAAGGACAAAAGACGCACAAGCTGCACCTTCTTAACCAAATTGGAAAATGTAATTGCTTCTCTTTGTTTAGGGGTTGCGCTTAGTAGTGGACTTGTGATGTGATTGCTCCTCTCCGGTTACTTATGAGGTGCGTGTGTGCAGTTTTAGTGGAGGAGATTAGGCTGATAATCAATACACTGAGAGAGAATTACATTGCAATTACTCCTCCACAGTCACATTTCACAAACATTCAAAATAAAAAGCAATAGACTCAATCCACACAGTCACAATGAAGAGGTATCATTTAAAGTCATGTCATTAATGAGAAATGTTGTGAATGGCAGGGATCTACTGTATAAGATGGCTAAGCTTTGAAGACCCCCAAACACAAACACGCTTTGTGTGTGGAACCCAAAGATAACAGGAGATGAGCAATCACTCATAGTCTACATCACTGTGCATGTGTGTAAAGCCGGGGGAAATACTAGGTTGTTCTCGTGAATCAGACTAGACCGGTAGCAAAGAAAAGCAACAGCAAAGCCAGTTGTGTACAATACTTATTGGGCAGTTCCAAATCTTTAAACGGTTCTCGCTGTTTCCAGCTCAAGTTGGTCATGGAGGCCATCGACGTATGCTCAGAGGCGCACCAAAGGGACCCTCGCAATACCAAGGTCTTGCGCGACCGAGCCGAGGCTTTTATCCTCAACCAGGACTATGAGAAAGGTACTGTAGGTACCATCTCCATTGGGGAGTTTAAATAAATATATATATATATTTTATTAATGTGGGTGTTACCTGACTTCAGCTGTGGACGACTACCGTGAGGCTCTAGAGTTTGACAGTAACAGTAATGACATCAAGGAAGGACTGGAGCGAGCCCAGAAGTTGCTGAAGATCGCCCGAAAGAGGGACTACTACCAGATCCTGGGAGTGAGCAGGTACCGGTCCCATGCGCCAACAGACCCTTTGGCTTTCTGCTCACTGACCATGGGGACTCTCCTCAGGGCCGCCAACAAGCAGCAGATCATTAAGGCCTACAGGAAGTTGGCACAGCAGTGGCACCCCGACAACTTCCAGTCAGCAGCTGAGAAGAAGGAAGCTGAGAAGAAATTCATCGACATTGCATCTGCCAAGGAGGTCCTCACTGATCCAGGTCAGGGACACACATTCCAAAATTTCCACCTCACACCAAGGACTGTTGTCGTTACTGTTAAGTAGAGCTGTGTTGCACTAAGGAAACACATCAGAAAAGTGCACATAGAATAGGAATAAACTGGCTTGAAAAACAACAAATTGCCAAAACTCAGTTGCACTCACTTTCTGGAGTCATTTTAACCTTTTTTAAAGTACATCACACCTGCGATGATTTTTTTTAGTAGACATTATGAGCCAATAAGTCTGTCGATGATGAAGATCGTCCTAGCTTTCAAAGCTCAGCTTAGTTTGGATTGTGCCACTGAAGACGGTGATTTCATTATTGTGTGGTAAGTATAGAGGGATCATTTGTTTATCAACACAGGGGATGTGTGCACAAACCTGCCTGCAGAAAAAACTACGCCGGCCCTTTAAGCTGTCTCCTTGTCATGAGTGTTCATGGGTATTTAGCAATTACAATGTTAGCTAGCAATGTTGTCGGCGTTGTATAACAGTTTGTCACAGAGTGATAAATTAAGTTATGCCAGTAAGTTAACATCAGTGAATGGGATACGTCTGAATGACCAGCACGCGTTACCTGCAGGTGAGTGGACAAATGACGAGAAGAAATGGCCCAAACTTCAGTGGCTGGACATCCATTTTTACCTGATCAATACAGCAAATCTTTATTCCTGGGAGAGCCTGAAATCTTACATAACACTGGACGTCTACGGCTATGTCACAGACAATCATGTACAGAACATACTATTACATGATTACAACATAGAAAACATTGTGGCTGTAAAGACTGAGGTTCTGCCATCTCAAAGACAAGGGAAATGGATTGAGATGTACAAAGTTTGGGTCATCGTGAACAAGTGCAACAACTGTATTCTGACCAGGAAACTATGTGCATGGCGGGGTATTTCATTTACAATAATATAACATTATTCAATAATATTAGCTTGCTTTTAAGGCTTACACCAAATTCATAATGTTTTCTGTTTCAATAGCTGTTTAGAGTACTTGTATGGTGCAGATCGACACATTTGTTTATCTGCTCGTTGAATCGCTTCTGATCGCTTGCAACCAGAGACACCTCTTGTTTGCTTTGAAAGGGGTGCATGTTGATGGAATTCTGTAAAATATCCGCGTTTTGTTTTTACCAAAACGGTTTGTGCAACCAACAGCAGAACAAGACATGGTCGATGTTCTTTCTGCAGTCGATTTGTGCAGTACAGCGGGGAGTGTCCATAATCCCTCTATGGGTCTTCTGTTAAACACACGTCATTTTCAATTCTACACAAACAGTACACAAATTAGGCTGTTTTTTTTTCAGCAAAAAAATTTATAACCAAAAAAAAGATTTTTTTCAAGTGTTTTTAATGTATTTTTAATGCCATTTTATAAAAGTTATTTTATGGAAAGTTATTTTCATGAGAAAATATTGCTTTTTTTTATGTGAAAAAAGTTTTACTTCGAGGATAAAGTAATTTTTATGAGGAAGAAAGTTGTATGTCTACAGGATAAAGTCATAATTTGAGAAAATGATGCTTTTTTTTTTTTACTTTTACAAGAAAAAGTAATCAGTATTGTAAGAAAATACTAAAACTTCACGAAAAAACACTTTTACAACAATGAAAATGTATTTTTATGAATAAATACAATTGGCCCTCAGGTTACGTACGAGATCAATTTCTAGACTGTGATTGAAGGCGACCTTTGATGTAAATAGAATCTTTGCCTAGATTGAACCTAAATTAACTCACGAGTCACTCACATTGTACACAGGACACATGAAAGACATAAAATATAGTAATAAAAACATAAAATGTACATGATGGCAATGAAACCGTGATAAAAAGAGGGCAAACTGCTTATCCCTGGGATTTATTGGGAGGAGGAAGCATAGGAATCTCCAGAATGTGCTGAGAAAGAGGCTAAAGGATCATTTTCTGAATCAATTTAAAGGGCATTGGGTTACAGTGTTGATTCTGGTCCTCTAGCCTGAGCGCAAGCAACCTTTCCACCTTTCCATAACCATTACTCTGCTTAGTTATCACTGTCTCTTTCATAGGAGCAGATCCTATTTAGGTCATAGATATCCTTTATCCTTAATGATGTTCAACCGTCACTATTGAACGGCTAAGACCAAAAGTGCGGACAATATTGGTGAGGAGCTTGCCTCATGCTTGGTAGCCATATTGAAGAGAAAGTTAATAAGCAACAACATTCACTCTGTGTAGCTGTGAATGAGACACACCCTGTACACTATCCGTTTGCAGTGTGCGAGATGTCTTGCTTCTCAGTGCCAATGCGTGCAGTGCATATTTGTTTGTGGCGTGTGTTGAGTGCAACGTTTAGGGACAAAAATTAAGTTAGTTATAGGGATGCGTACGCAACCCCAAAACAGAGAAAGCGGGAACCACTTAACCAGATGAGAAAAATGTCATATTACGAAACATCAGCATTTTACAAGACATTACAACATGAAAGTTGTACAATGAGGACAAAGTCACAGTTTTACAAGAAGAACTTGTAATTACAAAACTTGTAATAACGTTACAATTGTAATTTTACTAAAAAAAAAAAAAGTTGCAATTGTAGAAAATTAACATGGTCATTCATCATTTTAAAAAAATTATTGAAAACTTAAACACAAAAGTTAAACAATTTCATTTTGCATTTTTTTGTCCCCTGATGCAGTGTTTTTCCAACCTTTTTTGAGCCAAGGCACACTTTCTTCATTCCCAAAATCCCAAGGCACACCACCAGCCGAAAATGTTAACATTAATCTTGGTTGCCTATAGAAACAATGTGTTGCCACCTACTGCTATTTATCTTATTACATGATTACTCTGCCAATCATTGGACAGCACAGACACCCAGCAATGGCACATTATTGTATTGGCGGACTCATTTAAAAAAAATATTTATACACCAATTAGGTGAAAGAGGATGGTTTCCCATTGCACACCAGACACTTATGCCACGGCGCAGTGGTTGAAAAACACTGCCCTTAATGTACCCAAAATGAATCGAACCGTGGCCTTAAAACCGAGGTGCGTATTGGACCGTGATGGCATGCAATTCCACCCCTCTTGTTGAACATGCTGAGACATAAAGACATGTTTATTTCTGTCCTCCACAGAAATGAGGCAGATGTTTGACGCAGGCGAGGATCCGCTGGACCCAGAGAGCCAGCAGCAGGGTGGAGGAAACAACGGACACACTTGGCCTTTTTCTTTCAACCCCTTTGAGAGCGGCAGCTTCCACTTTAAGTTCCAGTAGATGACTCCATGGCGTCAGGGTGAGGCCATCTTTGTAGAAATGGCACGCAAAGAAGGCATAAACTGCAAAGCAACTTTAGCTTCCTTTGACACACTCATTTGAATTATGTGCCATTTTAAAATTCAGTCTTTGCCTGACGTAACAAGAGGACACTTGACATCATTAAGACAGGAAAGATGTTAACATGGTTTTAGTTTGGAGCACTTTTATTTTGAAAAAACCACTGCACATTTTTTAAGAGGCTGTTTTAAAACAGCAACTATTTGCAAACCAAAAGTGTCTTAATGTGTTGTAAAAGCATTCATAGGAGACATTTTTATATTTCATTGCTTATTTCTACACTGACATTCAATTCTTAAGCGTTATTTGATAACAAGTTTATTAAGACCGTTTTGTTTGTAACTGTCATGTTTCTGTTGCAGAAGTTCAACTGCATTAAAATGTTCACATGGCAGTTTGTGCATTGTCTTTAAGCATAGGTCACCACCGGATGTGCGATTTTTGCTGTTTGGGGGAAAGTATTGACTATGAAAGATCTCAATACGCATGGAAGACGTATGAAATGTCCGAAAAACTTTCCCCACACTAATTACATATGTGGGCTGAACGTGTGGCGTACGACACACAGACAAATTGACACCATCAAAACTTATGAAGGACTTGCATCTGTACGGATGACACGCGAAGATATACGAAGTGCTTAAGTTTGACTTACAACTTGAAAAAAGCCCGCTGCTTGTCAGTCCCAGCCCAGTCCCTGCAAACATCTGTGGCCAATCTACTGCCAGTCTACTGCTCGAAAATCAGCACGTCACACGGGCACTTTGTGCATTTCTTGCATGTTTTTTTTTTTTTTTGCACGTAAACCGTAGGAGTCCGTAGAACCGGGTTGTGACCTAGGCCCTAGGTTCCCAAAGTGGGGTTCACCAATTGTAACGGTATATGCGAATAATAAAAACTCAAAACAATGAGCGCTTAACAGTCAATTACGAGTGCACCTGAATGCCTTATCGCACAAGGACAAGGAACAGAAAGCAGAGTAAAGACAGCACACAATGTATATTGCCGGTGTGCATGATAGGAACAATCAAGTCAGTTTGATTATTTTGTGCATTAGGAGTGTTTAATTTTAAAGATTTCATTTATATTGGTGTTCCAGTCCCAGCATGGTGCAGCGGTGAAAACCTGTCATTTTGGAATAGGGATTCCTCTGGAAATGAGGCTTTATTATTGGTTGTGTTTTTGTACTTCACATACAGCTTTATTGCGATTGTTAAACTTTCCACTTCCATTTTATTAGAAATGAATGTGCAGATTTAAGCCATCGTGAGTGGACAAGAAAATGATGCTCAAATTCAACCTGTTGAAACTGAAGGAAAAAAACCCAGACTGGAATAAAAAGTATGCAGAATGATTACGCTCTCTGTGCTCATGGGAAACTTTATCCAATTTTAACCAAGCATAATACACATTTTGACCCAGAATTACTATTAATATGTTCAATATTTCTAAAATATGTAGTCTGATTTACTTATTAGTGCTTATGTGAAACTTTTATCAAAATGCGATAATGCAAAATACAGAATTTTGACCTGAAATGGCTACAAATCAGTTATCTTCAACATTTCAAGTTATTTCTTTTAAAAGGGTTTGTTTTTTAACTGTGTAAGAGCAGGCGGTACACCACTGTAAAGTTTAGGATCCACTGACCCAGGCTATAGATATTACAGAACACATGATCATAGCAAGATTTATTGGAAGAAAATCTAAGGGTGTCCACATCAGGCACGATTTTTATATTTTTTAAATTTGACAATACTAAACAAATGCATATATTGTAAAAAGTAACAGTAAATTAACAACTTTTACGTTATAGGTGTCAAAGGATATAACCTGCTAAAGCACATTAACTTAATCAAATATCACATGAAAGCAGAACAATGTAAAATGTTTATATGCATAATTTGCCATAGGTTAGAAATTAAGGGGTGTTAAACGGAATCTACTGTAAAATTATTGTTAGTAATAAACATTTGAACTTTTTCCTCTTGCTTTTTTTTTAAAATTATAATACGTTTAATTTTATTTTTACAATGCACTCTAGGCCAAGAAAAATAGGCTGTAAATAGCCCCCAGGCCACACCCCTGCCCTGCCCTGTCCTGTCCTAACTCTACACCACTTTTATTGACGTCCAGCATCAACACACTGGATGTATTCAGCTGGGTAATGTCCATGTTTATGCTGCGCTCAGTCCCTCAATGGTTTAGTCCAAAACCTTGCGTGTCCTCCAGAATGTCAACCTCCACTTCGATGGACACCACATGGTGACCAGGGATCATCGCCAGGCCCAGAACTCGGGGTTCACCCTGCGAGAAAGTGTCTTTAAAAAAACAGAAAAAGGACTCAAATTAATCAACTATTTTAATGAAATGTGATAGACTGAAACACCACTCTTACCTGTGGATTTGAGGAATTCCTGAGCCGATCCAAGAATGATGTTGCAGTCTCTGTCGGTGCAGAGAAAAAGACCCACTAAAGTCCTTCCATCGGTCATACGAATCCTCATATTCTTGTTCAGGAGTCCTTCTAGTTTCTGTTTAGCCTGGAATGACGGGGACACTTCACACTGTTCCTGATTATGGAAAAGAATAATAAAGACCTCTTACAATCAACAGTGTACTGACGTCACACTGCATTTACCTGTGTGAACACATCTACAGTATGCACTCAAAAGGCCAAGTGTAAGTATGCTGTGTTTCAAATTTGACTACGTAGTACTGCTTACTGTCATTGCGCACGTATCAAAAACAATCACAATATTTCTGCTTCCTCCATTTTAGTCATCCCCATGGTGGCCAGTGTTCGTTGTTGCACGCTCACCATTTGGGGCGTGCTCGGTGCAACATCCCGAGTACTGATGGCGCCGTACTATTGTGAACGCAGTTGTGCACGCATAATACTAAGTGTACGTGTGCACACATTGTAATTTACCTGTCAGTGCCACAGTGACACTGTCATAATTCTGTCACTCAGACAGATAGTACACAGTGTGCATAGCATACATATTGGAGCGTATTGACGAAAGTACAGTACTGTATTCCAATAAAGACACAGCCTTTGTCTTATTCACATTCTGGTTATTGACTTTTCCTCGATTACTGCGACGGTTGGTTAGCAATAATGAAACTTTGCTATTAGAGCTTTGTTAGAGCCCAGAACAAAATGATTCAGTATGGTGGCCTAACATCTGACAGCTAACTGGTTAGCCTAACGTTTTGCGTCATTTATTTTACAATGCGAACGATGATTCACCCTGAAATAGCACAACGCTGCAAACAATTACAAATTGTTAAAAGGTGTTGAATACAAACATGAGTTGATGGTCCGTTTTCCTCAAACGTTGTTGCCATTTCATCGCGTCTTCCGTAGCTAGTTGGCGGAATAATTTGACTGCCGGACCCGATCGATACAACCGGAAATACGTCACTGAATTAATACGCAGTTTCTGTTTAAACGTTGAAATTTACGTTTCATCAGCTGTCAAAGCCTCACAAGGAAGAAACTACCTGAATGAAATGGGAGAAGCTACCGCTCATCGTGCTTTTTTAACGTATGATTTGAGAGAAACTTCAGCATGATTTACATATTTTCATTCATTTTCACCCATTTCAATACACAATCAAAATTATAGTTTAGATCGTTTATTTTAATTTTATATTTAGGTTTGGCTGAATTATATTGTACCAGGCAATCTTTGTCAAGCAGCGCTGAATTTCGACAGAGTAGTTCTGTCGTCGCGCACTTACCGGAAATGACCACAGAAAGAAACTTTGAAAAAAATCTCTGAATGAAAATTTTTACACGTTTACCAATTAACGTGTACAGTGTGTTTGTGTGTTATATTGACCAGATAACCTATTCACGACTAATCATAACAAGTGAAAATAATTAATAATCATGAATAGGCATTTTTAGGGCTTTTTATGGGTACTGGTATGGGTACCAAATGAAGAAGAACAAGAGGAGTGACCGAACCTCACCCGGACGTGGGATACCGGGGCCTCACCCTGGAGCCACGCCTGCGGTAGGGGCTCGCAGGCAAGCCCCTGGTGACCAGGCCTTCACCCGTGGGCTCCGGCCGGGCATAGTCTGAAGAAGCCGCACGGGAACTCCCCCCCGCAGACCCAGCACCTGCAGGGGCAAGCATAAGGGTCCGGTGCAATGTGATTTGGGCAGTGGTCGAGGGCGGGTGTCCTGGCAACCTGGTCTTTGGCGACCAAATCAGGTTCTTGGAACATGGAATGTCTCTTCTCTGGTGGGGAAGAAGCCCGAGCTTGTAGAAGAGGCGGAGACATTAGGCGAGAGATATAGTTGGACTCACCTCAACCCACAGTCTGGGCTCTGAAACCGATTCCTTGAGAAGGGCTGGACCTTGTTCTTCTCTGGAGGTGCTGCAGGGGAGAGGTGGCAAGTTGGTATGGTCTTATTATTAGCCCCCCGGCTTGGTGCCTTTCTCCTGGAGTCATCCCCAGTGAATGAGAGGGTTATTTCCCTACGCCTTAGGGCTGGGGAAAGGGTCCTGACTGTGGTTTGTGCGTACGCGCCAAACGGGAGTTCAGAGTACCCAGCCTTCTTGGAGTCTATCAGAGGGGTTCTGGAGAGCACCCAGCTGGTGACTCCATAGTTCTACCGGGAGACTTCAACGCCCATGTGGGCAATGACAGTGAGACTTGGAGGGGCGTTGTTGGGAGGAACGGCCTCTCTGACCTGAACCCGTGTGGTGTGTTGTTGCTGGACTTCTGTGTGAATCACAATTTGTCCATAACAAACACCATGTTCGAACATAAGGATGTCCATAAGTGCACTTGGCACCAGGACACCCTAGGTCGCAGGTCTATGATCGACTTTGTGGTCGTATCATCAGACCTGCGTCCGTATGTTCTGGACACGCGGGTGAAGAGAGGGGCTGAGCTGTCAACTGACCACCACCTGGTGATGAGTTGGATTAGATGGCGGGGAAGGATGCCGGACAGACCTGGCAGACCCAAACGCGTAGTGAGGGTGTGCTGGGAACGTCTGGCAGAATCTCCCGTTCGTCGAGTCTTCAACTCTCATCTCCGGCAGAGCTTCGCCTGCATCTCGAGGGAGGACCGGGATATTGAGTCCGAATGGGCCGTATTCCGTGCCTCTATTGCTGAGGCAGCCAGTTGTAGTTGCGGCCGCAAGGTGGTCGGTGCCAGTCGTGGTGGCAAGCCCCGAACCCGATGGTGGACACCGGGGGTTAGGGCTGCTGTCAAGCTGAAAAAGGAGTCCTATCAAGCATGGATGGCTTGTGGGACTCCCGAAGCAGCTGACGGGTACCGGCAGGCCAAGCGGCATGCGGCTTCAGCGGTGGTCGAGGCAAAAACTCGGGTGTGGGAGGAGTTCGGTGAGGCTATGGAGCACGACTTTCGGTCGGCCTCGAAGAGGTTCTGGCAAACCGTCCGACATCTCAGAAAGGGGAAGCAGCCCCCAGTTCACACTGTTTACAGTGCGGACGGGGGCTTGCTGACCTTGATTGTGGAGATAGTTGGTCAGTGGAAGGAATACTTTGAGGCCCTTCTCAATCCCACTGACACACCTTCCGTAGAGGAAGCAGAGTCTGAGGATACGTACGTGGACAGTTCTATCAACGTGGCTGAGGTAATTGGGGTAGTTAAATCACTCACCAATGGCAAGGCTCCGGGGGTCCATCTTCATGGACAGAATTTCTAGGCGCAGTCAAGGCGTTGAGGGAGTCCAGCTTGGCGACCTTAGGATCTCGTCTCTGCTATTTGCAGATGATGTGGTCCTTATGGCCTCATCAGGCTTTGACGTTTAGCGTTCACTGGAGCGGTTTGCAGCTGAGTGTGGAGCTTCTGGGATGAGACTCAGCACCTCCAAATCCGAGGCCATGGTTTTCATTTGGAAACGGGTGGACTGTAGCCTCCGGGTTGGGAGTGGGGTCTTGCCTCATGTGGAGGAGTTCAAGTATCTCGGAGTCTTGTTCACGAGTGAGGGAAGGTTAGCGCGTGAGATCGACAGACGGATCGGTGCAGCATCTGCAGTAATGGGGTTGCTGTACCGGACCGTCGTGGTGAAGAGAGAGCTGAGCCGGATTGATCTACGTTCCCACCCTCACCTATGGTCATGAGTTATGGATCATGACCGAAAGAACGAGATCGTGGATACATGCAACGGAAATGAGTTTCCTCCGTAGGGTGGCTGGACTCATCCTAAGAGATAGGGTGAGAAGCTCGGCCATTCAGGAGGAGCTCAGAGTAGAGCCGCTGCTCCTTCACATCGAGAGGACCCAGTTGAGGTGGCTCGGGCATCTAGTCTGGATGCCTCCCGGGCGCCTCCCTGGTGAGGTGTTTTGGGCATGCCCAGTCGGGAGAAGGCCCCGGGGAAGACCTAGGACACGCTGGAGGGACTATGTCTCACAGCTGGCCTGAGAACGCCTTGGTGTCCTCCCGGTGGAGCTGGAAGAGGTCGCCGGGGACCGGGAAGTCTGGACTTCCCTACTGAAGCTGCTGCCCCCGCGACCCGGACCCGGATAAGCGGTGGAAAATGGATGGATGGATGGAT
>QODF01000069.1:1243987-1278694 GCA_024372805.1 Oostethus manadensis
GGGGGGGGGGGGGGGGGGCTCATTGATAATTTTCATTTTCTGAAAAGTCAAATCCAATGTACAGTACACTAATATGCTATTGATAAAAAAGCCTCAGTCTCAGATTATGCATTTTATGCAGTATTCTGGTCACTGGGCGTCAGTAATGTTACACTAATGAGACATTACCTTACCTTACCTTACATTACCTTAACACTGCATGGAGTCAGCCACAGCATGTCCAACATGATAGAAAGAAAAAAAACTCTCCACCTATTCTGTATGGAAGTGTCTGTGAAACCCTTTCTTGAGTTTAGAATAAACAAATAGTAGGCTAACTAGTTAGCTCAGTAGCATGCTATGTTTAAAGCGTCGTCTCTTGTGTCCCTGCAGTGATCCTGTAGCCTGTGCATTACAGTTGAGCAATGTGTTGTAAACAAAAAATAGGGGTGTTATTTCAAGCCTACAGTGCTCTAATAATGGTAAAAATCATTATTAGGAAGTCAGAAACTGATTTTCTATGCTCTATAAAAATATTAAATTTTTTGATATTAAATCTTACCTCAGAGTTTGGTTTGAACACAGTTAACGATAAACGAGGGACAACTATATTCCATACATGACTGTTTTGCATATGTCAGAAATCTTATTACTTGTACTATGAACCTCATTTACACATATTTCAATTACAGCTGTAATTTCGACGATTTGAGAACATGTTTAAGCCAAAACCTTTGTTAAACATGACAATTTTTCCCATTACTTGGCTATAAGGCATTGGTCTCTGAATTGCAATGAATTTGATTCCAAATACTGTAACTCCAATTTAACATCTTTTAGGTGGATCAAATTCAATTCAAATTCCAATTCTTTAAAGGAATTACAATGAAACTTCCAATTAGGGAATTTTGCACAAGCCTTTTGGACACCCTGTCCTCAAATGACTCCCACATTCAAAATGATTGAAATACGAGTTTATTTAAGTTAACTCTGCATGTCAGCTTTGTGATACCGGTGACAAAAGCATATTATGTGTTATTAGCATCAACATTTCAACTTTTTACTCAACATTTTGCCATTTTTAATTGTGATTTAGAATGAATAGAATGTGCTGCGGGCTACAAATGGCCCCGGGGGCTGCACTTTGGACACCACAGTCTTAGAGCATCAAATGTGAGCTTTGATTGTGAAAGGCAAACTCCTTCAAAACAAAAGTGGGCCATACCGGGCAGCAGCAGGCCAGGCTTGAGGGGATTCCCATGGCCTTACTGCCAACCCGTCTGCCTCCGCTGCTAATATCCCTGCCAAAGCTCACCAGCATTTTGTTTTCTGCCTGATAGCTCACTAGCTTAGCAGGTCTGCATGGAGACTTTTGCGTCCGTCTCGCTTTCTTCCTGTCTTCACCACAAGTAGTTAATTTTTAAGCAACACCATCTGATGTAAGTCTGGGCATGGCTGCGGCAGATTTTTTTTCTCAACCCGCCTCTCTTGATCCCTCCCCGACGCACACACACACACACACAAATCATTTTTATACAACGGTGGGGGCTGTAAGGAGGCCATGTTTGATGGATTTGCTCTGCAATGCAGCCTTGTAAGTGACACCACTAGTCAGTCCTGGAGGGGGGGTGGGCTTTGTGCACTGAGAAGCAAAAACAAACAAGTAACAATGTAAGTTACATACAGCCCCACACACACCCCTTTCCTCCCAGTAACAATGTAGGGTTTTGGGGAGGGGAGGGGGCACTCCGGGAGAGAGAAAGGAGGAGGGGGGCGTTCTGAAATAATACAGTCAGCCATTTTTTATGTAAGGGGATTTTTTTCTTATTGGGGGGGTTGTTAAAAAATAAATATAAGAAGGCGGCCATCTTTGTTGCTTTCTGCCTAGTGTAAAATACCCCCCCATACACACACACACACACACACTCACACGTCCCCCCCCCCTCAGTTGCCGATTTGAATATTAAATAAACAGCACACAGTCGCGCAAGAATACAAGATTTTTTGTGTGTGATTTTTTTTGCACACAAGGCCGGATCCCGATGAGAGGACTACCATGTCCTGTCCTCTCCGGGCCTGTGAGGAAGACGAGGACACGGCGCTTCATTGCGAGGGAGGAGGCTTCGATGAAGACGACGACGGAGACTTTTTAGACCGGAGAAGCGACATCAACTCGCCGGCGGCGCCTCGGCAAACTGCATCCGCGCCAGGTACGCCGGACGGGGGGTAAAGCAGTCCAAAAAACAAGGTGGTGGTGTCCATCGCTGCATGCGTCCTACGGTGCATGTCCCGGGCTTGAAAATGTGGCGTTTTGTAGCGAGCAAAACAAACGTGCACGGACAAAAACACAACCCAGATGTGCAGCGTCTTCCTGCAAAGCGCGAAGTTTGTCTGCAGAGCCCAAAGTGTTACCGTCCTCCCAAATGACGGGACGTGAGGACACGAGGGACACGTCAATGACAGCAGCTTAAGGCATCACATTCATGGACGTTTCATGATGCGTTCAAAAGCAATGGGGATACACTATTGACTGGTCATAACGGGACTATTTATTTATGTCAGCCACGTTTGACATTTCCGAAGCTTTTTTGTTTTACCGACAGAAGTCCCCTTCGAAGTCCCCCACCGCTCAGCCCTCTTAGAGCGACTGACAGAGTGACGTTCTAAAAGTTTCCGTGGGGAAAGTGAAATGTGTGCAAAGTAGCTTTTTCACACATCGCATAGTAGGGGTGGCCGATACTGCACATTCTGATGCCAGTCCGATACCGAGCAACTACAGAGCCGGTATTGCAGATACCTTTTTGTTTTTACGTTTTTTTTCACCAAATGATTTTGTGATTATGTATTTTATAAGCACGATAAGACACATGGCATATTTTAGGCGGAAACAAAGCAGCACAAAGTGAACAGTTTTACAATATAGAAATACAACAATATAAGACAATGTAACAATATCATTTACTGCAATTTATTACATTTAATTACAAATCAAGCATTATGAAAAGTGAAAGTACTGAAATGAAATGAAATATAAACAAGGAATTCAAAAGACACAAAGCTCGGATAATTTGTAGTACTCTATCCTGGTCACTACGTGTCTTTATGTGAGACACACAAGCACCAGACTTGATCGCTGGAACAGCAGGCTTTTATGGCAGGTTTGAAATATCTTGCAACCATGGAATCACAGGAGTGCCAACATTGAAAGGAAATGCATGTAGAGAGATAAAGGAAATCAATAAAAAATATCCAAATGTGGTCATATTATTTTGACGTTTTGTCTGTGCTTTTTCTACATTTCTATTTTTTTATATATTGCCAGCAGTTTGCGACAAAAGGCAAATGCAATACCGTGGGCGGGTGCTTCTGCCAGGGGGACCAGTCAATACCAAATTACACGATTCCTGCTTGCAGTGACTCTGTGGTAGCTATGTTTAAATGAAGCTGTTATGTAGCGTTAGTGACCGAAAGCGGGTGACGGACAGGAAGTAACACCATTATCACGCCACCATGCACATACTTTGTGCAAATGTTTTACATGATGGAGTCCATATCGAAGCTGTTGAAAGAAGCTAACAGCCTGGATGGGACTAGCATGTATTGCATTTACCGTTTGTTGCCAACTGCTGCCATTCGGTAAATGCAATGGCAAACAGCAAATGGAAAAGACAAAAGAGGAAAAATAAATGTCAAAATTGACTAAACAAAGATGGTATAGAAAAAGCAATGACAAAATAGAAAAATAATTTTGTATTATCGATTCTCTTCATATTTCTACATGTATTTCATTTTAATTTTGGCACTCCTGTGATTCCATACATAACAGGCACAATAATCCCTAATACTAACATGGGTTACTCTTGCTGCTGTAACACAAGCCAAGCTAAAACTCAACTCTGAACCCACAAGGTCACTTCCTGTCCGTCTTGCCGCTCAATTCCCCAAGGGAACACATATCAACACACACAAGCATGAGTCTTATGTCTTACATCGCTTGTTTTATGTTATTAGGTCTAGTTTATTGGGTAACACAAGTGTAAAGGTGAATATAGGGGTGTTATTTCATGTCTAGAGGGCTTAAATAAATGTTAAAACGTATTTAGAAGGTCGTAATTAGGTGCTCTATGCTGTAACTTTGAAAATAATAATAATGTTAAGGTCTTAAAAGGTTCTCTAGGCTTTATATAAGAATTCATACTTGATACCCGTACTCGAGTCTCACGGAAATTCACTTATCACGGTTCAGAATCAAATTATTAAGATTAAGATGCATACTTGCATACTGTGCCGTAGTTTAAAATAAGACAACAGATGCAAAAACTACTACTGTGTCTCATTCCAATACTTTGTTGTTGTTGTTGTTGTTGTTGTTGTTGTTGTTGTTGTTGCTGCTGCTGCACCTGCGGCAGCGTCACGTGGAGATATTGCAGGTATATCAACTTCTTGCCACCGCATGTGAGTTATGGTGACACCTTAGCCACGACAAGGAAACATGTTTGTCTCCGCCCCTGTTTTGCTACCAAGCCCATCGTGTCCAACAACTTAGTTTGTAAATTATACAACAATATGTCAATATATATTTGGTGTCCATAAAGATACTTGTCCAACATACAAAACAAAACATTTACATTTCATCACGCTATTATGAGCCGATACTGATATCTACATGATCGATATTCGCCCGCCGCTCCTAGTTGGTACAGTATATGTAGAGGTTTGATTCATCGGAACGAGGCCAGGCTGATAAATGAGTTCCACACGCCCTGGCGAGCACCGTAAACCCCACTCGTGATCTCCGCGCTCTCATCCGTCGGTGGCCTTCTCATCACCGAGGTCGCGTGCGCACGAGGGCCGCCCCTCGAAGCGCCGTCGGCGGGCCGAGCGGAGACCCAGGAAAGCTAAGCTGGGCGGTCGGCGTGGGAGTGCGCGCCAACAATGGCAGACACTCGTTTAATGTTTGCTATCGGAGCCTCACGTCTGAATGGAGCTGCGCGTTTACCGATGCCAAGGTCCGCTTGCAGGTTAAAGGGCTTCAGTGGATGCTTTCATGTTGCTAGGAACACTCAGGAATCACTATTACTATTATCTTTGTATCCCATTTGATTTATGACAGAGGGGGGGGGGACGTTTAAAACAAGTGCTAATACATATTAAACCTATTGAAACTACAGCAAACCAGTGTAACACATTAGCATGAAGACACAGACACAGGTCCATACCAGCGTGCTTGGATGAGTTTGCTGTAGAAGTACTACAGTGGCAAACATGGGGAAAGCTCAAGGCAACGTCCAAAGGGTCTAAACACAAAACCCTATGAAAGAAATGCAACCAGGGAAGTTTTACAAACGCTGCAGGATCAAAAACACATGCAAAAGAAAAATGCTACAAAAACATACACAAGCCCCCAAAACAACAGCATGAGCGAAGTGCTGCAAGTTCACCAAACAAAAACAAGTTTGCCGGTTAGAGGTGGGTGCATTGGTCATAGTATCGATATTATCGATTCCAGAGTTGGATAGTTTTTGTTCATTTTCTATGAATGAATGAATGGTCGCGGGTATGCTGGAGCCTATCCCAGCTGACTTTGGCGGGAGGCGGGGTGCTCCCTGGACTGGTCACCAGTATATTGTATATATTTATTCATTCATTCATTTTCTATACCGCTTATCCTCACTAGGGTCGCGGGTATGCTGGAGCCTATCCCAGCTGACTTTGGGCGGGAGGCAGGGTACACCCTGGACTGGTCACCTGTATTGATTCATTCATTCATTTTCTATACCGCTTATCCTCATTAGGGTCGCAGGTATGATGGAGCCTATCCCAGCTGACTTTGGGCGGGAGGCGCGGTACACCCTGGACTGGTCGCCAGTCAATCGCAGGGCACATATAGACAAACAAAGACATACAAGCATCCACACTCACATTCATACTGTAATTGACAATTTAGGGTCGCCAATTAACCTAACATGCATGTTTTTGGAATGTGGGAGGAAACCGGAGTACCCGGACAAAACCCACGCACGCACGGGGAGAACATGCAAACTCTACACAGAGATGCCCGACGGAGATTCGAACCCAGAACCTCCTGACTGTGAGGCCGACATGCTACCCATTCATCCACCGTGCGGGTGGTCACCAGTATATTGTATATATTTATATTTGTTTATAAACTCCAAAAGCCAATAGTAGTTTTTGCTTTTGTTTGCTTGATTTGCACTGTTGACTTAATTTAGCATAGCAATTTTTTGATATTATTACATTACATAGCATTGATACATTTGCCTAAAATTGACCTGTGTTTTATTCAGTAATCATCATCAACAAATTTAATGCAAAATCACATTACCATTCAGTAAACTTTATAAATGTTCAAGTAAAAATATGGATACGGTCTCTGTATTTACTTGGTATCAGATCAATACCAACATTTGTAGTATCACCCTTCTGTAGGAGCAAGACCTGTAGACCTGTGGGGTGGGTTCATTGGTCTCATTAGCTGTGTCAGCCGGTTACTATGTAATATTGTAAAATACGATATTATGGCCAAGTGTTTAAAACATGAAGGGAAATGTACCTTTCATTCCAGTTGTGTGACTTCCCAAATTGCCCGGAAAACGTCCGTGTTGTTATGTTAGCTTCTAGCATTTCTCTTATGTGGGTTTTTCCAATTTGCAGCATTTTTCTTTTGTGTTTGTGTTCCATTGTGCAACGTTTATGTGATTGCAGTAATTTCACATACGTGTCTCCTGTTGTTAGTAACGTGTGGCGTTATCGGCCACCGTACGAAGCACATGAGAACACGTGTTTTTCAGAACGCTGTACTCACTGACAGGGGCGGGGTTTCAGGGGAAGCACGCTCCTGGCCCGGCCCAGAGAGGCCCGGATAGGAGGTGAGACTTGTAAAACGGTGTAATCGTGAGCTTTCTTATTTGGGTTTAAAGGCACCTGTGGTGATCCACAATATTGTTAGACATTCACCAAGTGCCTTCCGAGTTTTTTCCGGGTCTCGAGAGGGTTGGAGATTTGGCTATTGATAAGTTGCTGGTTGTGAGTGACACAGTTTGTAAACAGTTTGTGCCACTTACCTCGACTCCTGTCTTGTTGTGAAACACATCTTCATAGCCCGGCCCACGGCCCCGCTCTGATTTGTTGATTGGATGTTGTAAACTTAGTAAGAAAGAGCAACTGTAACATTTTAGCATTTTCTCGTGTTATTGTGCCTTATTGCTCTATTTTTTGCGTTTTTTTGTTGTTAAAAAATGTATTCAATTTGTGTTGTGGGTTAGAAATGCACCCTGCATAGAACCGCATTCTGTACACTGCTTTGCACTGTACATGTAATGTGTCGCTATATTGATGAACATAGGCCTGATGATGCACGACCAAGATGCTTTTTCTGGCTTCTGATTGGCCAAAATGATGCATGACAGCTGGTGAATACGCTTTCATATAGACAAGAGATTTTTTTTAACTCCTCTCTTATTGATTGAGACTTTTTAAATATAAAAATATGTGTGTTGGTGTGGCCATGCTCCCCTAGGAACCAAAACAAAGGGAATCATTACAGGAAGATTCCAAGCTTTGCAACCCCCATGTCTGTTTGTTAAAGACATAGCTTATCTTATCTTCTTATCTTAAACAGTTGGACCTTTTTGTGCGGAGCAATTGCTTTATTCACCAAGACGGTCTCCCTTCTCAAGACTGTACAGTTTTTAAGTCAGTCAGTCACACTGAAAAATAAATCTACAATTGTTGATTGGAAATTGACAACTGCTTGGTGACTCATGATTAGACATAAAATAACACACTGAGGAGAGTGACTCTGGTCCTTCCAGAATCACTCTCATGTTTCTCCATTTATGTTGCGCAAGCTTAATCAGGTAATTGATCACGTGCAAGAAGTCCTGTTTAAATGACATCCGGTTGGGATAATCTGATGAGGAGAAGAATAATGTTTTATCTTTATGCTTTTTCTTCTAGACGAAGAGGCGGACTTATCAGATAGGGAAGTCCCGTGCAAAAAGAAAGGACGACCAAAGAAGAAGAAGGACGCCAAGAAGAAGGACAAAGAGGGCAAACCTGTCAAAGTTAAAAAACGCAAAAAGATAGTAAGTTCATCAACATGTCTTAGTATGATCTCTGCTGATTCTAAGACTTATCAGCGTTCCTCGTTCTTTTCCCCCGCTCAGGACAGCGATGTAGAGAGGGACTCGGACCGTGACTTTGGTGAGAACTCAGATAGCGTCGCCAGCGGCTATGGATCAGGCGAGAAGAAGAAGAAGAAGAAGCATAAAGAAAGGAAGGAGAAGAAAACAAAGAAGAAGAAAAAGGACGATGGGGACAGAGATAGCAGTCAGGAAGAGACCACAAAGGTAAAGACAATAACAAACGATTGTTGCGATAAATGAGTGACAACCAGACTTTGTTCTCATCAGCAGCCCATAGAGCAGAAGACCTCTGCCCAGCTGGCCAAGGAGTGGGGTCTGGAGGATGTAGACCATACCTTCAGCCAGGAAGACTACAGGGAGCTCACCAACTACAAAGCCTTCAGTCAGTTCATGAGGTGACACTTTGCTTAGAAACTTTCCATGCCAGAAGATGCTGCAGTATTATATTAGGTACCCCCAAGAAGGTGAAGTTAATTTATTTTAATATTCTATAAAGCACCAGATCATTGTAGGGCTGCAGCTATTGGGTTTTTTAATTTTAATTGAGTAATCCGATAAAATACACTTTATGGTGTAGGTCTTTTAACTACATTTGTCCAAGGACCACAACTTTTCTCAGCAGACACTGTGAGGACCAAATGTTATCATAAAACAATGTAACAAACAATAAAACATTAAATATTTATTGGATTTTTTATCCTTGGTTGGTGTTGATAGTCATGATATGATATCATATTTGTTTAAATGCCAGCCGTCTTCTTCTACTGCTGCTTGATTGTGACATGTATGCCTTGCCGTTACCCACTGCAGGGGAGAGGATGTACTGCATGATCGAGACCTAATGGTTTACGTTATTTGGGTGATATTTATATTGTTGGACCAAATGAAAAGCTTTAATGGGCCACATGTGGCCACACACCACCTATAGCCTCAATATGTATTTTAAAGAAAAATAGCTAGGGAAAAAGGTTTTTCTGCTTGTCGTAACCTCTACATGCACATCTGTAAACATTGAGTTTGGCCAACCAGTCTACATGTGCTTTGTAGACTTGGAAAAGGCATTCGACCGTGTCCTTCGTGGTGTACTGTGGGAGGTGCCCTGGGAGTATGGGATTGGTGGTCCGCTACTACTTGCCATTCGGTCCTTGTACAATTGAAGCAGGAGCCTGGTTCGCATTGCCAGCAGTAAGTTGAGCTTGTTTCCAGTGAACATTGGCCTCCGCCAAGGCTGCCCTTTGTCACCGATTCTGTTCATAATCTTCATGGACAGAATTTCCAGGCGCAGTCAAGGCCTTGAGGAAGTCCAGCTTGGTGACCTTAGGATTTCGTCTCTGCTATTTGAAGACGATGTGGTCCTTATGGCCTCATCAGGCTATGACCTTCAGCGTTTACAGGAGCAGTTTGCAGCTGAGTGTGAAGCTTCTGGGATGAGACTTAGCACCTCCAAATTTGAGGCCATGGTTCTCAGTCAAAAAAGGGTGGACTGTACCCTTTGGGTTGGGAGTGAAGTCTTGCCTCAGGTGGAGGAGTTCAAGTATCTCGGGGTCTTGTTCACGAGTGAGGGACGGTTAGAGCGTGAGGTCAACAGACGGATTAACAGACGGTCAACAGCGACCGCATTACTGCGGACGCTGCACCGGACTGTCGTGGTGACGAGAGAGCTGAGCCGGAAGGCAAAGCTCTCTGTTTACCGATCGATCTATGTTCCCACCCTCACCTATGGTCATGAGTTATGAGTCATGACCAAAAGAACGAGATCGCGGAAATGAGTTTTCTGTGTAGGGTGGCTGAACTCACCCTAAGAGACAGGGTGAGGAGCTCGGCCATCCAGGAGGAGCTCAGAGTAGAGCCGCTGCTCCTTCACATCGAGAGGAGCCAGTTGAGGTGGTTTGGGCATCTCGTCTGGATGCCTCCCGGGCGCCTCCCTGGTGAGGTGTTTCGGGCATGCCCAGCCGGGAGAAGGCCTTGGAGAAGACCTAGGACACACTGGAGGATTATATCTCACAGTTGGCCTGGGAACACCTTGATGTCCTCCCAGTGAAGCTGGAAGAGGTCACCAGAGAGCAGGAAGTCTGGACTTCCCTACTGAGATTGCTGCTCTCGCGACCCGGATAAGCGGAAGAAAATGGAATGGAATAGAATGGGTAAAATGATTAGCGCATGTATGAAAGCTTTATTGTCATTGTAGTCAATACAACAAATTTACCACAGCAGTTAGATATAAGTATAGAATATCATATGAAAACACACAGATCAAAATATAAATATGCACAAATGGAGGAAACCCATGTCAATAAACAGACGTATGTTTTCTTTATGTCTCTGGCAAAGTCACAAGTGAATGTGGAGGCAATTGCTAGTTTTGGTTATGTTGATGTCAATCAACCAGTCTGAGGGGTGTTGGTATTAACCCAGTTCCATTGTATCCACATTTCTGTCGCTACAGTTTCACAATTGCTACAGAAAAATGTAAAAACACATTTTCATGGGGCCCAGAATTCCAGACTGCATGTTTGTGCACATGTTTGTATTGGTGTATCGATTATCAGCCCAATTTCCCCCGTCCCATACACACATGCTGCACACATGCACGTATATGTGTGCACACGTTTGTGCTCCCTGCAAAAGCTGGGGGGAAAAACTGCTGTCAGAGCTGTTAATCCTTGATGATGTAACAAAAATGAGACACTGTTGTCTGTGTTGTTGTCTCAAATGACGACACTCGACTGGCTTTTGCTTGGTTCCTAACAATTTGAATTCATTGTGATGCCTCCTTCTTCAAGGCCCATGATCGCCAAGAAGAACCCTAAGATCCCCATGTCCAAGATGATGACCATTCTGGGGGCCAAATGGAGGGAGTTCAGCTCAAACAACCCTTTCAAAGGTAACGCCGCCGCTGTCGCTGCGGCGGCTGCTGCCGCCGCCATCGCTGTCGCCGAGCAGGTCTCCGCGGTGACCACTTTGCCAGAGCTACCGCTGCCCCTGCAGCCCACACCCATGCGGAAGGCTAAGACTAAAGAGGGCAAAGGTGAAAATATCTTCTTAAAACCTTTTGGACTTGGATAATCAAAAAATCATTTTTGTCATCCTTCCGTCCCACAGGCCCAGGTTACAAGAAGCGCAGTAAAAGTCCTCGAGTCCCAGACAAGAAAAAGGCTTTGGCTGCAGCCAGGGCTAAAAAGATGGCACCCATTCGTATCAAGCTTTCGCCGATATGCACAAAGAGGAAGAAGAGCTGCTCTGTGAGTGTCAGTGTGGCTCTTCTTAGCGTTGACGGGACGGTCTGTTAGCCCGCCAAGTAACAATATTCTCATCATTGTCAGAGTGAGGACATGGACGAGGATGAGTCAGAACAGGAGGACTCCAGCGTTCACAGTTCCTCGGTTCGATCCGACAGCTCCGGACGTGTGAAGAAGAACAAGCGAGGGCGACCGGCCAAAAAAAAGAAGAAAAGCAAGTGCCGTCTTTTGGTCAACAAGTCTTAGTCGTAGGAAGATTTTGTGCCATGCCACTCGTGTGTCCCTTCCAGTCGCAGGTGAGGAGGAGGCAGATGGCTATGAGACAGACCATCAGGACTACTGCGAGGTGTGTCAACAGGGCGGTGAGATCATTCTGTGTGACACATGTCCACGAGCTTACCACCTAGTGTGCCTGGAACCCGAGCTGGACAGGGCGCCCGAGGGAAAGTGGAGCTGCCCTCACTGCGTGAGTCCCAACGACGTCCTCTTTTTCATGTCGACTGTCACCTTACTCATTCTTTGTGTTTTTACAGGAAAAAGAAGGAATCCAGTGGGAAGCAAAAGATGAAGACTTTGAGGACTTCGAAGAGGACATGGAGGATAGAACGATGTCAGAGGTTGGGGTCGGTATCCCCACCGGCGCAGAGGAGGAGGACGACCACATGGAGTTCTGTCGGGTGTGTAAAGACGGAGGTGAACTGTTGTGCTGTGACACCTGCACATCCTCCTACCACATCCACTGTCTAAACCCTCCACTGCCAGAGATCCCCAATGGAGAATGGTTGTGTCCGCGATGCACGGTTAGTGTCTCCATGTCCTACTAGGTCACTGCCGTGCACGCTGGTCACGTGACGTGCTTCCTAGTTTGCATGCCTGCTTTTTGTCCGTCCTTGTTGTTTGGTTTGCGATGGCTTGGGCGATCCTGCACATTTTGGTATTGATCTGATACCAAGCCAATACACGACCAGATTGCCAATTCTGATACTGATACTTTTAGCCTGGAATTTTTTAATGATTTTGTAATTTTGCCTGTAATTTGTTGCATTTACATTACAATCAACATATGATGGCAACATTGAACAATTTACCAATATATACTGTAAATACAACAATAAAATAACAATACCAACAAAATATTATACCAATTTCCTTGTTATATTTTATTACATACAATTGTGTTAGCAAAATAAAAATAACTCAACAAAAGCAAAAACTAATATTGGTACTCATTCAAACCTTGTCTTCCCTCAATACTTGACTATGTCTAATGACTTCTTCCCTGAGTTGGTATATAAAAATATATAAATATAACAATATTAACAATGTAACAATTTAAACAACACAAAAAACCCCCGATCTGTACGGTGCTTTGTTATTGGACATCTGTGCTCGTCATAGTTTGTGCATAACGAACACCATGTTCAAGCATAAGGGTGCCCACATGTGCATTTGGCACCACCCAAAACACTCTGGGCTGCGGTTTGATGATCAACTTTGTGGTTGTGTCGTCAAACTTGCGGTCATATGTTTGGGATTTGGATGTTTTGGGTTTGGTCTTGGGTTTCATTCCTGGCAATAAGTCAGACTTGTTTCCACTGAGGGCAGGACTCCGCTGGTGCTGCCCTGTATCACATATATTCTTTATAACCTTTATGGACAGAAATCGTAGGTGCAGCCAGGTAGATCTTCAGCTCTCACTGGGATGAGTTGGGGTTAGAACACTCCATGTTTGCGTCTATGGTTTTTGCCAGCAAAAGCCATTTCCAGGGTGGGGAGAGATCCTGGCTTAAGTGAAAGAATTTAAGTACCTCAGGGTTTCATGAGTGAGGAATGCAATGCGGGATCGACAGGTGGATTGGTGCGGCGTCTGTTGTGGTGAAGAGGGAGCTGAACTGAAAGTCAAAGTTCTAATTTTCCACCACATTCTCAATTTGCCAGTCGTTTTATTCTCACCTATAGTTATGAGGTTTGGGTAGTGACCGAAAGTGAGTGTACTCTGCAGGGTGGCTGGGCTCTCTCCCTTGGAGTTGAAGTGAGGAGCACTGCTATCCGGGAGTAGAGTACTGCTCCAACACATTGCAAGGAGCCAGATGAGGTGGCTTGGGCATGTGGTTAGGATGCCTCACGGACGACTCCATGAGGAGGTGTTCAGCGCACATCTGACTGGTAGGAGTCCTCGGGAAAGAGCCACGACACGTTAGAGAGACTATGTTTTTCATCTTACTTGGGAATGCATCTGGATCCATCGGGTGTTGCTGGACAAAGCCGCTGGGGATAGGGAAGTCTGGACTTCACATCTTAGGCTGCTGCCCCCACGACCCGACTCGGGATAAGTGAAAGAAGATTGATGGATGAACAACAAATTCCATCCATTCATTTTCTATGCCGCTTATCCTTATTAGGGTCGCAGGTATGATGGAGCCTATCCCAGCTGACTTTTGGGCGGGAAGCGGGGTACACCCTGGACTGGTCGCCAGCCAATTGCCGGGCAGACATACAACCATTCACACTCACATTCATACCTATGGACAATTTACAGTCTCTAATTAACCTAACATACATGTTTTTGGAATGTGGGAGGAAACCGGAGTACCCGGAGAAAACCCACGCATGCACGGGGAGAACATGCAAACTCCACAGAGATGCCCAACGGAGAATTGAACCCTCATCTCCAACATGCTACCCACCCATCCACCGTGCGGCCTAAACAACAAAATAACAACGATATTAATGAATTTAACAAAATTAATAAATATTATTAATATTAATACATTAATAAATACTTAATAAATAATAAAAAAGATAACTGAAAAATATCAATCTCATCACGTGATTAGTGATCTGATACTGATACTACCATATCAATATTTGGTTTGATCTGCCCACCCCGAGTTTGTGCTTCAAATCCACAAATTAACTTCCATTATTGGGACGCTAAAACGCACACTCACCTCCTTCCTCCCCGGGTCGTAATTTTAGGATTTAATTCAATACCAGATGAAGGAAAATATATTATTTTGTAATGCTGACAAAAGCAAAAACAACAGAAATCTCTTTTGAGCCTGATGTCTCATTGTGTTCCTCTTCCAGTGTCCACCGATTACAGGACGGGTCCAAAAGATTCTTCACTGGCGGTGGGGGGAGCCCCCACCTCCAATTCCCGTGCCACCTGCTCCCGATGCACCACCTGATGAACCTCCGCCGCCACCCATGAAGGGCAGAGCTGAGCGAGAATTCTTTGTCAAGTTAGTGGGCCAGTCCTACTGGCACTGCACGTGGATCACTGAGCTACAGGTATCACCCACTAACTAAAACTAAAATTAGGCATGCAAGATATTTATTTTGCAAACCAATACCGATAACTTTCTGCTTCCAAAGACTGACACCGATACTTATTTATTGGTTGTTTTTTTTACATTTTGATTTAACTGTAATTTGTGCTCACCTTGAAGTAAGAAACACAAAGGAGGATTAGACAAACTGCACCTGTAGATGTGTCCTAACAACATATGAATTAAAATCTAATGTGATTGACATTTAAATTGAACGAGAAGATTTTTAAAGAATCTCATCTTTTTTGCCACTCACCAGTTGGAGATCTTCCACTCAGTGATGTACAGAAACTACCAGAGGAAGACGGACATGGATGAACCCCCTAGTTTGGATTACGGCTCAGGCGGAGAGGATGATAACGGCATGGGAAAGAGCGAGAAGAGGAGGGCTAAAGACCCGCAGTACGCCATCCTGGAGGAGAAGTACTACAAATACGGCATCAAGCCGGAGTGGATGATGATCCATCGCATCATCAACCACAGGTAGGGTGTATATATAGCACATAGTACAGTGAAACTTGTTTAAGGCAACAACACATCTACGTTAACAACCAGTCTATGTGGGCCAACTCATCATTCACCTTTTTATTACTAAAATGTAATAAAGCTTACGTCGGCGTTGACATGTACATGGTGAAAAGCTTTTGCCCACGTGAGACTCAAAGGATTAATTTCTTCATAAAAACTGTCCGTTTATGGCGGACAAATGATGAAGTCACACGTAAATGTGCAAGCAGTAGATACTTTTGGTTTTAGTTATGTCAATAACCGCTTATGTCGATAATTGTTTGTGCAATGGGAGTCATCTAGTCTGATTGGCATCAACATAAATGGGTTTTGTCTGTATATAGTGTGTAGTAGAGTGTGATTGTTTAACTACTGTTTTCTCTAGTCTGGATAAGAAGAACATATACCACTACCTGGTTAAGTGGAGAGACCTGACCTATGACCAGTGTACCTGGGAACGAGATGACATGGACATTCCTGACTTTGTTATTTACAAAACCAACTACTGGAGACACAGGTGGGCTTATTGGATCTATGTCAAAATTTACCTCCTTGGCGGTAGTCTGAGATGCACTTGTGTTAATTGTTGTTGCTGCCTAAAGGGACTCCATTGTGAAGGAAGACCCAGAGAAACCCAGGAGGATGAGAAGCAAGAGTCAGGAGGATGAAGACGGGTCTCCCGCCTCACCGGTCACTGATGTGAGCTGACTGCTCCAGTTTAATTTCACTCCAGTCTTCTTTTTCTCATACGCACTTAACTTCTCTTGCAGCCTACAATCAAATACGAGGAGCAGCCAGATTTTGTGACGTCGACAGGTGGCACCCTGCACCTGTACCAGATGGAGGGACTCAACTGGCTTCGCTTTTCCTGGGCCCAGGGCACCGACACCATCCTGGCAGATGAGATGGGTCTGGGCAAGACCATTCAGACCATTGTCTTTCTCTATTCACTCTTTAAGGAGGTACCTATCCTTTTATTACCTCTTATTATATGACCTCAGAATTTTAATACATTGGATTTTTATTAGCGTCATTAATTTGTTTGAAAGTCCTACTTGGACCAAAACAAACGTTAACCGAATCAAATTTTCCTGTAAACAATAATGTGAATCCAGTTAATCTGTTCCACAAAAATAAAAATGCACAATACACATTTTTTTATTTTACAATTATAGATTTATGTGCATAAAACAACACAACATTAAATGCATATAAACACATTCAGGTCGCGTGCCAAACTTGAAACTTTTATTAAACACAATGAAATTTGATGTTTTTTTAGCATGAAAATGTATAAAGCCAAACAGGAAATAATCCAGAATAAATAAATTGAAATTTAAATGACAGAATTTTGCACTCCATAAAAATATCTCCTGTCAAAATTTCAATAGTGAGAAATGTACTATGAGGCCAAATACATAAAAGGTAGTTCTTTTAAGACAATGGTTTTCAAACCGAGGCATTATGACAGCCATATGACAGGACCATGCACACTTTTCATTATTACCGTATTTTTCAGACTACAAAATGCTCCTTTTTTCTCCCCCTTACAACTCAGCGGCTTTAATGACAAAGCGCCTTATTTATGGATTTTTTTTGCCACTTCGGGTGTGTTCAAATTCTCTACGGACTTAGCGCGTGTGTTACAACAACACTCCCTGTGTAAAGTTTCTGTGCGTATCCGCGCGTGCTCGGAAATCTTCATTTTCACAACGTTGATATTCGCGGCGTATGGTCGCGCAAGGAGTGGGGGTGTGAGGGTGGGCTCGGATTTTTTAAAAAAATCTTTTAGGAACATAAACATTCAAGCAATAACAAATCAAAACATTACATTTTCTTCACGCTTATGCCTTCTCACAAATTATGTAATACAAATATGATCACCTTTACCACACCGCGTTTCTTGGTGATATACTATTAACTCAACTTTGCCCGCATTCTTCACACAAGTCCACTTTTTCCTCGCACATCGCCGGTGCTCCATCTGTTGTCGTTCCCACAAGTCTGTCAAAGGGCATTTTCATGTCGGTTACACTTTGAAACACATTGTCAAAAATGTATTTTCTCATGCATCGATTTCATGTCCAATATTTTCTCTGTAATGCACAAACTGGAGTCCACTGCACATATGAGGATGGCCAACTGTGCAGTGTCCATCACGTCTGTAGTTTCATCCACAGAAAGAGACAGGGCAAGAAAGTTTTTTCTTCTTTCTATCAGCTGTGTTGTTAAATCAGTGGTCAGCTCAGTAACTGTATTTCTACTCGGGCTTGCATTGGCCAACATCTGCTTTTTGTCTGGACACAGGACATCAAACACCTTCATCATACAGCTCTTCAGAAACTCTCCCTTGGTAAATGGACGCGCTGATTTGGCTATCTCCTCTGCCATAATAAAACTTGCTGTTACCGCAGCTTCACCTTGGGATTTTGCTCAGGTGAAAAACGTCCGCTGAGGTGTCAGATTCTTCTTTAACTCTTCTACTTTCTGGAGCTTCTGGGCCGTGTTCAGTTTTTTCAACTTAGTGCCGTCACAAATTAAATTCTTAAGTACAACAACATTAGCAGCTTCAGTTTGGTGCTCTGGAAAAGACGCTGGACTTGATTGGTCAGGAATTCTTTACGGCTAGCGCACAATGGATTCTGTTGTTTATATGTTATCAACGCTTCATATTGCCGGGCCATTAATAATTACAATATAAAATCATCTTGCGGGCCGCATATAATTGTACGCCGTCCCAGATCTGGCCCGCGCGCCCCAACTTTGACACCCCCGCCCTAAAAGATCGGGTGAAGAGCTCTGTCATCCGCGAAGAGCTCAGAGTAGAGCAGCTGCTTCTTCACATCGAGACGAGCCGGTTGAGGTGGCTCAGGCATCTAGTCCCGATGCCTCTCAGGCACCTCCCTGAGTTCCAGTCATGCCCAGCTGGGTGAAGGTCCCGGGGCAGACCTACTACACGCTGAAGGGATTAATGTCTCACAGCTGACCTGGGAACGCTCTGGGGTCCTCTCGATGGAAGAGGTCTTGACGTTTTTACTGAGACTGCTGCCCCCACGACCCGGACCCAGATAAGCGGAAGAGAATGGAATGATGAATGAAAGGGATAAATGAACAGTTAAGATTACTTTTACCTTCACTGAGCTACACTGCTACTGCTTAGTGATAATGATGAAGTTAACAATACTACACGTGTTGACATAAATAGACCAATTTTTCGTAGGACTGACCCCTTTGGGTCTAAAGTTTTATGTTTACAAAAGCAGATGACCATGTTTGTTAACATCGACTTTTTAATAGTAATGTCCACATTGGACTGGTACTTGATGAGTTGGTCGACATTAGCTACACCGACTTAAGCGGGTTCCACTGTACTTTTTTTTCTGCACCCCCTCCTCCAGGGTCACACAAAGGGTCCCTTCCTGGTCAGCGCCCCGCTTTCCACCATCATCAACTGGGAAAGGGAGTTTGAGATGTGGGCGCCTGACTTCTATGTGGTGACCTACACGGGTGACAAGGACAGCCGAGCCATCATCAGAGAGAACGAGTTCTCCTTTGATGACTTGGCCGTGAAGGGAGGGAAGAAGTCCTTCAAGATGAGGGTGAGACATGACACTCTTTTGTCAAATACATTTTATTCTTATATTATGATCACACATTAAGAGAGATGATCAAATGGTCTTCCATTGTGCAGAGAGAAAGTCCTATTAAGTTCCACGTGCTGCTGACCTCCTACGAGCTGGTGACCATCGACCAGACGGCACTGAAGTCCATCGACTGGGCGTGTCTGGTGGTGGACGAGGCTCATCGCCTTAAAAACAACCAATCCAAGGTACAGTGACTCAATAGATTTCCGTCTGTTGCTGCGGCCATTTGACAAATAAACTATAGTGGAACTCGTTTATGTCAAAGTCTGACTGGTTGACTCCTGTCGACATAAGCTATGTTGACGTCGACTTAAGCGGGCACTTTTTAGTAATAGGAAAAACACAGTGGACCAGGATCTGAGTTGGTCAACAAAACGAGGTCGTAGACATAGGCGGGATGAACTGGTTCCACTTTACTTGTCATCGTCCTCCATTGGACATGCTGCATAAAAACAAATTCTATCTAGTTTTTCAGGCGCCTGAATGACTACAAAATTGACCACAAGCTGCTGCTGACAGGAACGCCACTACAGAACAATTTGGAGGAGCTTTTTCACCTGCTCAACTTCCTGACACCCAACCGCTTCAAGTAGGACACACACCCACGCCAGCTTTCACATTAAGATGATTCCTCAGTTAATACATGCAGCTTGTGCAGCAACCTCGAGGGCTTCCTAGAGGAGTTTGCAGACATCTCCAAGGAAGATCAAATCAAGAAACTCCATGATCTGCTGGGTCCTCATATGCTGCGGAGGTTGAAAGCCGATGTCTTCAAGAACATGCCCGCCAAGACTGAGTTGATTGTGCGAGTAGAGCTGAGCCCTATGCAGAAGTACGACACACTAGTCCCTTGTTGGTTCCTCTAAGACTTCTCCTTCATCCACGTGTCTCCTTATGTCAACACAGAAAATACTACAAGCTGATTCTTACCAAGAACTTTGAGGCTCTGAACTCAAAAGGCGGAGGAAACCAAGTGTCCCTGCTCAATATCATGATGGATTTGAAGAAGTGCTGCAACCACCCCTACCTCTTCCCTGTTGCCTCCATGGTGAGAAATCCGTATTAATTTTCCCATGGTCTTCTGTTTACACTTCTTGAGCCCAAATGCCCCATAACCGGGGGCCAACAAGGCTGTGCCTATATTGCTATATTAGTAATAATGGATGACATCTTCACTGTTTCCATCAATGTAACGCAACAAACATCAGCTAATATCTAAGCAAAATCAATTTTAGGCCAATTCAAACCACAAGCACTTAAACGACCAAATTGGAAAATCATGTGATCAACCCGAGACCATCATATGCTATTAATAAGCCAATAAGATTTCCACCACAAAATTCACTTTCAGTTGCTGGAAAATTTTATGAATCTTGTCTTGCCATTGTTGTTTTCTGTTCAAAACAGTTTTCTTTCATATGAATGAAGCACCACTTTTTAGGTTAGTCCAGTGTTTGGGTTTATATTGATATTTTCACCACAAGAAACAAAGATGCTTTCTCTGTGATGTACCTATAAAGTGTTACCTTCCTTTGATGACATTTTGCTGTGACATCTTCTGGGTGAATTTCTGATTAACCCAATGGTTGATTATGAAGTTTGAAGCGGGTTCTCTTGGGAGTAAGCTTTCGAATGACCAGACGCTCATTCAGATCAGATGTTGCTGTTCAGTTTTTGCCAGCTTTTCTACTAAAAGCTTTTTAACATTTAACAACATTACTGCCAGCCAGAGATCTATAAAGGGGACTTAAAGTCCAAATTTAAATTGCTTTTTTTGCAAGAAAAAATTCAGGTAATTACCCAGTAGAGAAAAAATTATATATACAGTGGAATCTCAGTTAGCATTTGCCTCGGTTACCATCTAAAATTGATGCCGGTTAGCGTACAATATGGTTGTGTGTGGTCGTGTTGCACTGTCTGAGTCCATTTAGTAGGGTTGTCTTATGATTAAAAATATAGTCACATTAATCACAGTTTTATACTAATTATTCATGACTAATCACCATTTGCAACTGTGTCTGAAATATTTTTTTACAATATTTTATTGTATATTGTATAAATATGACTGACAGGACAGCATTATACAGTGTAAATATTTGTATGTATTAACAGCTCCAAATGAACTGAAAACTAAATCAAGAAAAAAAACATGACTGAATTCTAGTTACTAACACAGTTTCCTTAATGGTAGCAGAACATTGGACTCACACTTTAACCTAATAATTTGTTATTATGAGCAATGAGGGATTGCATTCAAATACACCACTTAACTGTTAAATTCACATGATTTGAGCTTATTTTCTGAGATTTCCGAGCATACTTAAATGCAGCAAATTGTTCTGCATTAAGAGGTACAAAGTGAGTGATACAAATATTCACTTGTTTATTTTATTTGTCTTTCTGTTTAGACCACATTTATACTAGGTTGTCGTAATGTTTGGAGTGTCCCTGAATGCTGTGTCCCGACAGGCTGAACAGACTAGAGACGTGTTTGTGAGTTGGAGACACATATACAGTATGGTGTTGGAACTGCAGTGCTGTTGAAGTGCTCAGGGCAGAATACAGTTCTAAAAGAGCGGCAGACTCCGTGTGCCTCCATGGGGAGCTACACTGTGCCGCCGTCGTCTACAATGTCACATACATCCATCAAAATGTTGTTATTTTCATACCAACAACATCAGTGCAGACCTTGCAAAACCGTTGTTGTGAGATTTACCTTGCATGTCCAGCACACGCCACTGTGGGTCACCTGGCAGGGGTCACTGCTAACACATATGCACATAATGCAATAAAAGAGTTGTGGAAAATACAGCTCAGCATCCTTCTCGTATGACAACCTTATTTATTAGCTTTTTTTATTTTCCAAAACATTGTGTTAATCTTATCTACATGTATTGGGAAAAATGATCCAATTTTACTTTAATTTAGGACAATGTGACAGGGACAACAATTAAATGCTTGTCCACCAGATGGCAGAAGGAACATAATTAACTTGCGTATCCACTTTTTGCCATTCATACAATAGAATGAGTCATGACATAATATTTTTATAATACAAAATATGTATCTTGGCTCAATAAGGGTTGGGGGAAAACTGGTCCTGGGCTTAGCAGTTAAGGAACCTTCTGAGTTGTACAATAGTGACACCATGTGGCAGTGTAGTACAGCTGCTGTATCACAAACAAATACGCCGTTGCTCTCTCGTTTTGTTACAGGAAGCCCAGAAAACACCCAACGGTGCTTATGAGGGTTCGGCCCTCACAAAAGCTTCGGGGAAACTGACACTGTTGCAGAAGATGCTGAGGAAACTGAAGGAGCAGGGACACAGGGTGCTGGTATTCTCACAGGTAGTCCCTTATTTAATAAGTGGTAACCCCTCCCCCCCTCCCACCTTCCAGACAGCTTTGGTGAAGCTTGCCTCTTTGCAGATGACTAAAATGCTCGACTTACTCGAAGACTTCCTGGATTACGAAGGTTATAAGTATGAAAGGATTGACGGAGGAATCACAGGAGCACTGAGGCAGGAGGCCATTGACCGCTTCAACGGTATGTTCATGTTGCAAAAGCTGACATTATTCTCTAAATGAAAAAGAAACTTAGTTTTGTGGATCTCTTCTCTTTGCAGCTCCCGGCGCTTGTCAGTTTTGTTTCCTGCTCTCCACCAGGGCTGGAGGTTTGGGAATCAACTTGGCAACAGCAGACACCGTCGTCATCTTCGACTCAGACTGGAACCCTCACAACGACATACAGGTAGCTTGTCGCTGTCATGGCCGGGAAATCCACATCAGCTTTTCAGAAAATCTCTTCTTCTGTCTCCCGCTCACGTCCAGGCCTTCAGTCGAGCTCACCGCATCGGGCAGGCCAACAAGGTGATGATCTATCGCTTTGTGACGCGAGCCAGTGTAGAGGAGCGCATCACCCAGGTGGCCAAGAGGAAGATGATGCTGACTCACCTGGTGGTCCGGCCAGGCCTGGGATCTAAAGCCGGCTCCATGACCAAGCAGGAACTGGATGACATCCTCAAGTTTGGAACAGAGGAGCTATTCAAAGACGAAGGAGAAGGTGTCTGAACTGTAGGGCTGCACCAGACACTGAAAATAAATCACACTAACATGCGATCAAATTTCTAAATGGGTTCAGCATACCTGCGACCTTAATGAGGATAAGTGGCATAGAAATAAATGCCCATCCATCCATTTTCTATGCCGCTTATCCTCATTAGGGTCGCGGGTATGCTGGACCCTATCCCAGCTGGCTTTGGGCGAGAGGCGGGGTACACCCTGGACTGGTCACCAGTCAATCGTAGGGCACATATAGACAAACAAAGACATACAACCATTCACACTCACATTTGCACTCTAATTGAGAGTTTAGAGTCGCCAATTAACTTAACATGCATGTTTTTGGAATGTGGGAGGAAACCGAAAAACCCGGAGAAAACCTACACACGCACGGGGAGAACACGTCGAGTGCTACCCACTCGACCACCGGGCGAAGATTTTAAAATTAAATTCATTCATTCATTCATTTTCTATACCGCTTATCCTCATTAGGGTCGCGTTGATGCTGGAGCCTATCCCAGCAGACTTTGGGCGAGAGGCAGGGTACACCCTGGACTGGTCGCCAGTCAATTGCAGGGCACATATAGACAAACAATCGTTCTCACTCACATTCATACAAATGGACAATTTAGTGTCGCCAATTAACCTAACATGCATGTTTTTGGAATGTGGGAGGAAGCCGGAGTACCCGGAGAAAACCTACACACGCACGGGGGGAACATGCAAACTCCATTCAGAGATGCCCAACGGAGATTCGAACCCTGAACCTCCTGACTGTGAGGCCAACGTGCTACCCACTCATCCACCGTGCGGCCAAGATTTTTAAATTAATTTTTAAAATTTGACTTTATCACAAACACTACTCAAGGACTCACTGCCCTGTTGTTGGTGGTCTGCCGGCGAGCTTTGCTTGCCAGGGCAAGTTGGCCACATTGCACTTGCACCTGCTGACAGCCGAAGCCCAACAGCTCGCTCACTTGCTATCATTCATCAGCTCAGATCAGGACAATGAGGAGTCTAATAATAATAAAAACTGTGACCTCCTTAAAGTGTAGGCACATGACCTTGAACATGGTGTGTGTGTGGAAATATGCGTGCGCACATGTATGCCTGAGGAAACAATTTTGACTTGCGATTGCCATTTTTTGCAGAATCGTGAAACCCTACTCATCCATCCATCTATTTTCTATGCGGTTTATCTTCAGTAGGGTCCCGTGTATGCTGGAGCCTATCCCAGCTGTCTTTGGGTGGTGTACACCGTGGACCTGTCAGAAACCCTGCTCAGTTGAGACTAATTTGAAGAAATCTTGGATGGATTATTATTATGAGCATTTGAGCATTAAGTACATACTTAGACCAAGCCAGTTGTATTGTGAGTGGGCCAGCACATTTGGTTCCCTGCCCAAGCATTGCCCACGACTGGAAGAGGTAGTCTCCAGCCATGCACTAACAGATGCAACAGCAACATGAGAGAGTCATAGAATGACTAGAATGACAGATAGAATCTGATCCCCCCCTTACAGGTTCTTAATGATAACAAACACAATTAATAGCAGAAATTTGGCCTAGTTTGAGTACCCGCTGAGGAACAAAGGCACCAGCTTCCACAGTACCAAAACTGTGCTAACATGCTTACTTTGCACAGCACTCGACCCTCAGTCCATTCACTCTCCAACAGTTTGTGTTAAGTTTGTTTAAACTACCTGATTGAATTGATTGACTGTTGGCAGGTATGAAGAATTCCTCGGGGGACAAAGTAGAAGACGAGGGCAACGTGATCCACTACGATAGCACCGCCATTGAGAGGCTGCTCGACCGAAGCCAGGATGCCACAGACGACACGGATGTGCAGAATATGAATGAGTACCTTAGCTCCTTCAAAGTGGCCCAGTACATGGTCCGAGAGGAGGACAAGGTAAGAGTCAAAGAGAAGAAAAGTTTTTTTTTTCCTGTTTTCTTTCCAGCTTTACCTTTTTTGGACTCTCCAAGTTGCTGAAAGCAGAAAAAAAAAGATTTGGCAGCTAAACTCTGCGCTACATTTATCTTTGTTGTCGTGCGTTTGACTCCAGAAAGCAGTGAAATAATGAGCCTGGAGAAGAAAAGTAGTACTGAAGATATGAGGCGATAACTCTCGCTCACATTTTTCATCTGAGCTGTATAAATATATTGACGTGTGCCGCTTTAATCCACTCTTTGTGAGAAAACATCTGTATTTGACTATGTAGTTGCAATTCAGTGAGTGCCTTGAAGACATTCAGAAAATATCTTGTTAATATTGTGCAGATATGCATGATTATGGCAACAGTCTTTGTTCCAAGACCACTGCCAGCTTTTCTTAACTTTCTGATTGCGCCCATATGGATATGCGCCTCACATTATGGCGTTGTGGCCTTGGCCTGCATTGACCTCGTCCGACGCTCCAGATTGAAGAGATCGAGCGGGAGATCATTAAGCAGGAGGAGAACGTAGACCCCGACTACTGGGAGAAATTGTTGCGGCATCACTACGAGCAGCAGCAAGAGGACCTGGCAAGCAAACTGGGAAAAGGCAAGAGGAACCGCAAGCCTGTCAACTACAATGATGCTGCGCAGGAAGATCAAGGTGAGTCCATTCTGCATGGCGACAAGGGACGCTTTAAAAAAAAAATGGAGGTCACAGAACGCCATGTGTCATTTCAGAGTGGCACGCGGACATTTCAGACAACCAGTCGGAATACTCTGTGGGCTCCGAGGAGGAGGATGAGGACTTTGACGACCGGCCGGAAGGTGAGCGGTCCTTGGGTGTACTTGCGCTAGGTGGCACTTTTTTGTGACACATTTTGTTCTGCCATTTCTATGATTGTGGACTATTTCCAGTATTATTTTGTGTCATTCTGATTCTATATTTTGTATAAGGGTGCAGCTGTACCGTTGAGTACAGCTACTGAGCATCATACCGGGTTTTCTCCAGGTACTCTGGTTTCGTCCAACATTCCAAAAATATGTTAGGTTAATTGGCGACTCTAAATTGCCCGTGGGTATGAATGTGAGTGTGAATGGTTGTTTGCGACCAGTTCAATGTGTACCCCGCCTCTTGCCTGAAGTCAGCTGGGATAGGCTCCAGCCTAACCACGTAACACTAATGAGGATAAGTGAAAAGAAAATAGAAAATGGATGGATGATAACTATCATATCAAAATGATATTAGAAATACATTCTAATATTTATTAATAATTTGTGTGTAGTAAATTTATATAGGAGTTTCACTTTTATTAAATTAAATGAGCTTTTAAAAATATAGTAATTTATTAATATGCTGCTTTCAGGAATCGTCTGCAAAAATGTTAGCAAGTTTTTAACTGCCAGATTTGGCCGATGGGCCGCCGGTTGAATAGCTTGCATCTGGTATGTGGACGTACATGAAAAAGGTCTGAATCTCCTTTGTCTCATCGTTTGTGCTTGTCAGAGACGACTTGTTGGAAAAGATCATCATGGCCTGAGCACTTGATAGAAACATCGACTCAAACTGTGTGCATGCTATTGTTTGACAACACACGGCCATTCACTGTGATACTCGTCCTTGTACTTCTGGTACTATTTTTTTGGGATGTCATGATTACCCTGTGATGATGTATACTGTAATTGCTCAGCATGACGTCGGCACACCTGTGATGGTGCTGAGCTAGCGAGCGATTCACGCTGTATACTAGCAACGATGGCCTTTGTAGACAGCAACAGAACTGGCCGTGGTACCGAAGCAGTTTGATTTTATGGCAGTCGGGGCCCAGTAGTATTTTGGTCATTACCTATAGAAGTACAGAATTCGGTGCCTATCTCTAGAAATAACAATGAAAAACACAATCTAAATGTTAAATAAGTAGAGATAAAATGAATAAATGAAGAAATGCAAGTTGAAGTAAAACACCTCCAGCTCAGCACTCCTTTGGCACCTTGGCAAAGGAAAACCAAAACTTTGCTGGAACCGCAGAAAACCTCTCCGGACCAGCCACAGTGGAAAATGGGTAAAAAGGGAGACAAAGTGAAAATGAAGAATTAAAGATGTCTTTGGTAATGCGCGCACAGTTCTGTCCTGAATTACAAGCTGTTTTTGATTTAGCTGTTACACTTGCCTGGCACGCTCACACCAAGCCCTTTGCCAGAAAATACAACACGCTCGCTCTCCGCCTCACGCTTCAGCCAAGAAAGATAGACAGACAGACGACAGCTACAGTGACAGGAAAAGACTCTCACCTCTCGTTACCTCCATCTTGTGTATTTTTTCCAGTCTGACTCCACTGTACACAGGCCACAACATTAGGAACATCTGGACACTCTATTAATATTTTGTAGTAAACAAGTTATACTAAATGTAATATTTATTCAACATTCTAAGTAGCACCAGATCACAACAGAAGATGTTTAAATATACCTTTCATATCAAAAAAGTCTATACATTATTCTTGTAATAAACAAATGAAATAATGTTATTTTATTAATCTTAATTATACAACAGCATGTAATTTCTGTCTCTACGTGGTCATGTTTACAATTTTTTATCTGCTCTCTATAATGGGTGCAAAGGAGCGATCATGTTCATTTTATGACACTGTTATTTTTACTTTGTGTATTACTACTATTATTATTATTATTAGCCATCAACCATAGTCTCCCCATATTGGGATTCACACAAAAAGAATAATTCTACATTTTTTGGATCAGTCTTGGATATTCTGTAGAGCTTGTTGGAAACTTATCATGTCTTTTCCAAAGTGCTCTGACCATTTTTTGTGGTGTTATATGCACAAATGCAGCTAATGGTCCTATCTTGCAATGTTAAAAACCTTTTAAAAAATCTTGGATCCTGACAGTGACCAGGACCCCCCCTTAAATTTAATCAGTCCTCCTTTTAATCAGTTCTTCCACATCCCATTACTGCCAATGTCATACAAATCCATTATCCATCCATAATATTACGACCATATTCTGTTAAAATTTTGACTTTTTCTCAGTAGATTACAACATTTTTCTCTAAATTTTTTTACTTTTATCCTTGTAAAATTATTGCAGATTTTTTTCATGTTTGCTGTTTTTTTAATTTTTTTTAGGTTTCTTGTTAAATTACATTTTTAAAACTTGCCTCGGGCGAATAAAAAAAACAGCCACGGGCCGAAAAACGACCCCCGGGCCACACTTTGCACACTCTTGCCTCAAATTGTCTATTCATCCTTCTCCTGTCATTCCTTGCAGGTCGCAGACAATCACGTCGCCAGCTAAGGAATGAGAAGGACAAACCCCTTCCTCCTCTTCTGGCCAGAGTGGGAGGCAACCTTGAGGTCCGTCTGCCTGTTTTCTGTGACATTTGCGTCAATGATCCACATAATGAAGGATGCGTTAAAGCGCTATTACTATTCTCAAGTGCCCCTGATGAGAGGAAAAGTCAAATGAAGCTTTTCACTGAATGCCTTCCAAAAGATTTTTTTTTCAAGTTTAATGAAGAAGTTCTACTGTTTAGCGATTCCCAGAAATAACATATCATTGTGCTGTTAGGTTCTTGGCTTCAATACACGCCAGAGGAAGGCTTTCCTCAATGCGGTGATGCGCTGGGGGATGCCGTCTCAGGACGCTTTCTCCTCTCAGTGGATGGTTAGAGACCTCAGAGGCAAGACCGAGAAGGAATTTAAGTATGTCAGTTTATTTAAGCAAACTAACTCATTTCGATTGTGACCTTAAATATTTAACTTGTCTCCACCAGAGCGTACGTGTCTCTCTTTATGCGCCACTTGTGTGAGCCGGTGGCCGACGGGGCCGAGACGTTTGCTGACGGCGTCCCGAGGGAAGGCTTATGTCGCCAGCCGGTCCTGACTCGCATTGGTGTCATGTCACTCGTCAAGAAGAAGGTATTGCCATCTATTGCACTTCATGCTTTGGAATGTATGTTATTTACATTTATGTTGACCCACTCCTCAAGTCCACCATGTTGTTGTTCACTAAAAAGTTCTCACTTAAGTCAGTGTCAACATACATGGTCGACCCCTTTTGTCATAAAACTTAATAAATAATAATAAAACTTGAGAACCAAAAATGGAAAATTCTATCAGTTTCTGTTGACGTGTGGTTGTAGCGTTAATGTCATCATCATTCAGATCCTGTCAAGCTGCATGGCGGATTCATGGGAAGGAAAGACAGAATTGACAGTCTTTTCTGCAAATTGTGATCAGATTCAGGAATTCGAGCACATCAATGGGCGGTGGAGTCTTCCAGAGCTCAAGCCTGAAGTCAGCACAGACAAATCCTCTTCCTCCAGGGCGTCGTCTCCCACTGTAAAGACAGCAACGCCCACCCCAGACGCCAGTTCCAACAACACACCTTGCACCTCCAAGCCAGGTAAGCATAAATGAAGTGCGCCTAGTTTCCAGCAGGGGGCGCTGTTTGCTCTGCTAACGACAGCAGGTAAACTGATGGACGTTCTGCGGTTGTCCGATTACAGCAACCCCCGCTCCGACGGACAAGCCTGAAAAGAATTGGAAAGAGGCAGAAAAGGACGACAAGGAAAATGTCAATTACAAAGTTAAAGAGAAAGTTGAGGGCAAAGATGAGGATGCAAAGAAGTCTGTAGACGGCAAAGAGGTGAGCCAAAAATTACCCTTAAGCAAGGAAATATAGACTTAGACTTGAATTTTATCTCACTATAGTGAATAGATTTAACAACGCATCTTATTCCCCACCAAAACTATATTTATTTATTATTATTATTCCTTCATTTTTTGAGGTTTGATATTTCCACATTTTTTGACCTAATTCAAATCATTCCAACATCAAAATGTTCAGTTCTTTTGGGAACCGATGGCTATCAACTTAAATTTTCTAAAAAATAGCATATTTTCTGGAATCCCACATTTTCCGTGACAATATTCCCTTTGAAAATGAAAGTACAATTTTAACAGGTTCCACATTTCATTCAGGATGTAAGGACAGTTTTTCACATTCCAAATATTCCCTGCATTTCCTGGAATTCCACATTTTGTTTAAGCCTATTTCCCTTTTGATTTTGAGCATTCTTAATATCGCATTTGTTAACCGATTCAAACCATTCCAACATCAAAATGTTGAGCTAATTCAAAACATTCAGGTGATCTGTTGTCCTTTTTTCAAACATCAATGGTTAGCCTGGAATTCCACTTTTTTCTTTGTAGCATTTCATTTCAGCTTCAGCTCTTCACTAGGCACTTTCTACAGAAAAGACCTTCTCTAGTTTGTAAACAGCTTCTGGCGTTTCAGGTTTCCTTGTTGCAGAGTGCATCGCCCGATCCAAAAACTGAGGGCAAAGAGGAGGAAAACTTGAATGACGAGAAGAAAAAAAGCAGCAGCAGCCCAGTTGATGAGAGGAATACACAGGAGAAAAACACAGCCGAGTCCAAACAAACTGTCAAAGCAGAGGAGCGGGCCAAAGACGAAAAAGCAGGTACCTTTAAGCCTGGCGTCAGTGGCGATCCAGTCCAAAATGGCAGCAATGACTCATGTCAACTTTGCGTCTGCAGACGGAGAGAAAATGGATGAGAAGAGGGAAAAAGATGCGGAAAAGCCCGATAGGACGCCACCGCAAGCAGCAGTGGTTACTGATGCCAAGAAAGGTGCGTCATACTGTCAAAGGACACTCGTCCATCAAAAGGTTCCCTCTCTTCTAAATTTTGTGTCTGCACCTTGTTGTAAACTAAAGATGTTAAAGGTGACAAGGATGCTGGGAAAGACGTCAAAGAAGCAAAGGTGGATGTTGGCAAGGGTAACGGGAAAACGCCCGCCGAGCGACCTCGTTTCATGTTTAATATCGCTGACGGCGGCTTCACTGGTGAGTCTTGACTTATGAGATATCACTTACAGTTGCCCTTCGATAAACAAAACCTTTTTATGACATTCTAAATACAATTTCTACCTTTATTAGAGCCCTTTTGACATGAAATAACATCCCTATAATAATGCCTTACACTTGTTATGTGCTTTACAAAGCCTCTCAAAGAGCTTACACTGAGGTCATTATTCATTCACTCCACATTTGGTGATGTTAAGCCACTTATGTAGCTACAGCTGCCCTGGGGCAGACTAACTAAAGCGAGGCTGCCAGTGTGCCCCTCCGATCACCACAACCACACAGCACTTTTATACTAGGCAATGTGGATGAAGTGCCTTGCCTAAGGACACAAGGAAAGTTTATTTGCTTCCACTGTGGCACCTGGTCTCCCATCCAAGTACTGGCCAGGTCCTGCCCTGCTTAGCTTCTGAGATCTGACAGGATCAGGCTTTGACAGGCAGGTTTGGCCGCATTGACATTGACTATAGTCACCTTTACGCGCCTATTCTTTGCTTACTACGTTATGCAACTATTGCGCAGGCTACAGGATCACTGCAGGAACACAAAAGACGGCTGCCGCTTTAAACATAGCAAGATATCGACCGAACTCCAATATATTAATTTGAATTCTGAAGGGTTTCAAATGAAGTGCGGAAGAAGGTCAAAGTAAGAAGCCAAAAACATACCACTTCTATACAGAATGGGAAAATAACATTTGTCATGTTTGGTCATGCCATGGTTGACTTCATGCAGTGTTAAGGTGATGCAATCTAAGCTAATGTCTCATTAATGTACAGTAAGATTACTGACACTTGTGACCAGAATACTACATATGACTTGTCTTTGAATATTGTTTGACTAATAGGCCATAGTCAAACACAAAACAGCAATCATTTATTAATTAATACATTTATGAAAAAACATTTAATAGAGTGGAGGAGTGATGTTTCAGCCACAAAATGGCAATTGACGACTGAACTTGTATTTGACTTAACTGATGCCATGTTAGTTTCTAATGCATTGCACCTGAGGACCCTCCACAATTACAGCTCACAAACTTCTATAAAAGAAAGCAATACAAAAAGTCCAAAGTAATCCACAATTTAAAATAAAGACATGCCATTGAAGGAAAGACTACCATGTAGACACTGAAATATATCCTTTTATGTTGTGTCAATTAGATAAGGCTATTTAGTGTGTTTATAAAAGAAGAATTTTTGGTTTGTTCTGTAAGAAAGGTATCTGTAAGTTACTCTTGTTGTGACCTGGCGCTTTGTAAAAAATAATTTTTAAAACTAACTTCATCTTCCTGGGGCACCGACCCACCATCTAATATAATGGTAGGAGAAACACTGCGACTAAAGGAAACATGGAATGTTAAAAAAAAAAAAAGCAAAGAGATTGTAATGGTCTAAGGATATTTATCTGGACATCTCCATGCTACGGGACGACCTCTTTATGGCCTGGCCTCTCCCCCACAGAGCTGCATACTCTTTGGCAGAACGAGGAACGCGCAGCCATCTCCTCAGGAAAGATGAGCGAGATCTGGCATCGCCGACATGATTTCTGGCTCCTGGCAGGAATCGTCATGTATCCTTGACAGCTGTTGCCCATGTGATGACCCACCCCCAAATATTTTCTTATTTTTCTGGCAGCCAGTTCATGTAAAAAAAAACACAAACAAGCCAGCCAAAGTTTGGTCAAACATGAAGTACGTGTCGTTCCATATATTGCGTCAATTAAGACTGTGTAACAATCACATAAATCTATTTTCAATACGCTGCACACTCAGATTCCTTTTTTTTGGCTGCCTGAATAGTATTTAGCTCAGAAACAGAAAACAAGCTCTTATTTTGCATTTTCAAACGATTATAAAATCCATCACTCTTTAAAGTCAGTTTGAGCTGCCATAAAATGGCTGTTTGGCATATTTGCAGTGTGGACAAGAACTCTACAAAAGTAGCGCTCCCATTTTTGGCTGTTTGGGGGGGCTCTGCTGCCATCAGGCCATTAGCTTGGCTTAAAGCAATGCTTCTCAAATAGTTTGGGGGGGGCGTGAGAGGCAAGAAGTACTTTCAATGTTAGTTAATTTATCATATTCAACATGCAATTTGACTCTTGAATACACTTGTATATTTCAACGCTTACAGCATTTTCCTAGTTCCGGGGGGGACATTCAGCCTCCCTGGGGGGGCATGACAGAAAATAATTGGAAACCACTGGTTTAAAGCAGGGGTGTCCAGACTTTATCCACCAAAGTCTGCATCCATAAAAATATAAGGATGTCATGGGGCGCTTTAATACCAGCATTCTACCACAGCAAAATACACCCAATAAATTTATTTTTTGTATTGTTGGCCACCCTCCTCCCTGAGTCACCACCTTATCGTGGTGGAGGAGTTTGCGTGTCCCAATGATCCCAGGAGCTAATTTGTCGGGGGCTGTCATGCCCCTTGTAGGGTCACCCATGACAAATAGGTCCTGGGGGAGGGACCAGGCAAAGAGTGGCTCAAAAGACCCTAATGATGAATGATACAATTGGACTTCGATTTCCCTCGCCCGAACGCGGGTCACCGGGGCCCCCCTCTGGAGCCAGGCCCGGAGGCGGGGCACAATGGCGAGCGTCTGGTGGCCGGGCCTGCGCCCATGGGGCCCGGTCGGGCACAGCCTGAAAAGCTGACGTGGGTCCTCCGTCCCATGAGCTCACCACTCGTGGGAGGGGCCAAAGGGGTCGGGTGCAAAGAGAGCTGGGTGGCGGCCGTAGGCAGGGGCCTTGGCGGTCCGATTCTCGGCTACAGAAGCTAGTTGTCGGTACGTGGAATGTCACCTCTCTGGCGGGGAAGGAGCCTGAGCTGGTGTCGAGGTGGAGAAATTCCGTCTAGATACAGTCGGACTCACCTCAACGCACGGCAAGGGCTTTGGAACAGTCCTCTCGAGAGGCGCTGGACTTCAGTCCACTCTGGTGTTGACGGCAATGAGAGGCGACGAGCAGGGGTGGCAATTCTTGTTGCCCCCCGGCTCCAATCCTGCACGTTGGAGTTTAACCCAGTAAACAAGAGGGTAGTTTCGCTACGCCTTCGGGTGGGGGGACGGGTCCTGACTGTTGTTTGCGCTTATGCGCCAAACGGCAGTTCAGAATACCCGCCCTTTTTGGAGTCCTTAGAGGAAGTACTAGAGAGTGCTCCCTCGGGGGATTCCCTTGTTCTGCTGGGTGACTTCAACGCTCATGTTGGCAATGCCAGAGAGACCTGGAGAGGTGTGATAGGGAGGACCGCCCCCCCTGATCACCCGAGCGGTGTCTTGTTATTGGACTTCTGTGCTCGACACGAATTGTCTATAACAAACACCATGTTCAAGCATAAGGACACACTGGGCCGCAGTTCGATAATTGACTTTGTGGTTGTGTCGTCGGACTTGGGACCACATGTTTTGGACACTCGGGTAAAGGGGAGGGGCGGAGCTGATCACCTCCTGGTGGTGAGTTGGTTCCGATGGTGGGGGAGGATGCCGGACAGACCTGGCAGACCTAAATGCATTGTGAGGATCTGCTGGAAACGCCTGGCAGAGTCCCCTGTCAGAAGGATTTTCAACTCCCACCTACTGGAGAGCTTTGACCATGTTCCGAAGGAGGCAATGGACATTGAATCCGAGTGGGCGATGTTTTGTGCCTCCATTGTCGATGCGGCCGATCGGAGCTGTGGCCGTAAGGTGGTCGGTGCCTGTCGTGGCGGTAATCCCAGAACTCGTTGGTGGACACCAGTGGTGAGGGATGCCGTCAAGCTGAAGAAAAAGTCCTATCAGGCCGTCTTGGCCCATGGGACTCTGGAGGCAGCTGACAGGTACCGGAAGGCCAAGCGGTCTGCAGTTGTGGCGGTCGCTGAGGCAAAAACCCAAGCATGGGAGGAGTTCGGAGAGGCCATGAAAAACGACTTTCGGATGGCTTCAAAGAGATT
>QODF01000069.1:1279210-1324832 GCA_024372805.1 Oostethus manadensis
TGGTTTTCGTCCTGGTCGTGGAACTGTGGACCAACTCTATACTCTCGGCAGGGTCCTTGAGGGTGCATGGGAGTTTGCCCAACCAGTCTACATGTGTTTTGTGGACTTGGAGAAGGCATTTGACCGTGTTCCTCGGGCAATACTGTGGGGAGTGCTCCGGCAATATGGGGTATCGGACCACCTAATCCAGGCGTTTCGTATGACCGGTGTCAGAGTTTGGTTTGCATTGCCGGCAATAAGTCGGACCCGTTTCCAGTCAGGGTTGGACTCCGCCAGGGCTGCCCTTTGTCACCGATTCTGTTCACTACTTTCATGGACAGAATTTCTAGGCGCAGCCAGGGCGTGAGGGGTTTCAGTTTGGTGGCCGCAGGATTCGATCTCTGCTTTTTGCAGATGATGTGGTCCTGTTGGCTTCATCGAGCAGTGACCTTCAACTCTCACTGGATCGGTTCGCAGCTAAGTGTGAAGCGGCTGGGATCATAATCAGCACTTCCAAGTCCAAGTCCATGGTTCTCGCCCGGGAAAGGGTGGAGTGCCATCTCCGTGTTGGGGATGAGATCCTGCTCCAAGTGGAGGAGTTTAAGTACCTCTGGGTCTCGTTCACGAGTGATGGAAGAATGGAACCCGAGATGGACAGGCGGATTGGTGAGGCGTCTGCAGTGATGCGGACTCTGCACCGATATGTCGTGGTGAAAAGAGAGCTGAGCCAAAAGGCAAAGCTCTCGATTTACTGGTCGATCTACGTTCCTACCCTCACCTATGGTCATGAACTTTGGGTAGTGACCGAAAGGACAAGATGGCGGGTACAAGCGGCCGAAATTAGTTTTCTCCGCAGGGTGGCTGGGCTCTCCCTTAGAGATAGGGTGAGAAGCACTGTCATCCGGGAGAGCTCGGAGTAGAACCGCTGCTCCTCCGCATTGAGAGGAGCCAGATGAGGTGGCTCGGGCATCTGGTTAGAAGGCCTCGGGGAAGACCCAGGACACGTTGGAGAGACTATGTTTCTCGGCTGGCTTGTGAACGCCTTGGCATCCGCTGGGAAGAGCTAGACGAAGTGGTCGGGGAGAGGGACCTCTGGGCTTCCCTGCTTAGGTTGCTGTCACTGCGACCCGACCTCGGATAAGCAAAATGGAAAATGAATGGATGGATGGATGGATTGTTGGCCACCAGAATAAAGATTTTAACATGTACGTAAGCTTTATAGAGATTGTAGCTAATGAAGTTACACAATGCAATGCAATACAATGAAGTTATGGGAAGCTAGACTGACACACGTGAGCATTTGTGAACAGCAGTACAGTTTTAAGCCAAAAAACAGTACTACAGATGCAGTATTTGCTTTAAGGATGTTGATAGAGAAGTACAGGGAAGGTCAGAGGGAGCTGCACTGTGTTTTTGTAGATCTGGAGAAAGCTTATAACAGGGTGCCCAGAGAGGAACTGTGGTATTGTATGAGGAAGTCTGGAGTGGCAGAGAAGTATGTTAGAGCGGTGCAGGACTGAAAGACAGTAGTGAGGTGTGCTGCAGGTGTGACAGGGAAATGCTGAGGGAAGGTGGGGACATCAGGGATCAGCTCTGAGCCCCTTCTTGTTTGTTTTGTCGATGTACAGGCTGACGGACAAGATTAGACGGGAATCTTCATGGACTATGATGTTTGCAGATGACATTGTGATATGTAGTGAGAGCAGGGAACAGGTGGAGGAGAAACTTGAGGGTTTGCTCTGGAAATGAGAGTAATGCAGCAAGACGGAGTACATGTGTGTAAATGAAACGGACCCAAGTGGAAGAGTGAGGTTACAGGGAAAAGCGATAAAGAAGGTGGAGGGTTTTAAGTTTTTATCATCAACAGTCTAGAGCAATGGAGAGTGTGGAAAAGAGGTGAAAAAGCGTGTGCAGGCAGGCTGGAATGTGTGGAGAAAAGTGTCAGGTGTGATAAGAGTTTCAGTTAAAATAAAAGGAAAGGTGTACAAAACAGTAGTGAGACCAGCGATGTTGTTTGGGCAAGAGACAGTGCTGCTGAGGAAAAAACAGGAGGTAGAGCTGGAGGTACCAGAGATGAAGATAATGGGGTTCCCTTTGGTTGTGACCAGGATGGACAGGATCAGGAATGAGTACATCAGAGGGACAACACCTGTTAGAGGTTTTGGAGATAAACTCAGAGAGACCAGACTAAAGACTAAAGAGGAGGTTTATGGATTTAGTGAAAGATGACATGAAGGTAGGCGAGAGAAGAGGATCCAGAAGACACGGTTAGGCTGTGGTGACCCCTGAAGGGATAAGCTGAAAGGAAAATTAGCCACAACATACATGAGGTAAGACTATAAAATACCATACATAAACACAAGAATCAAAATATGCACAAAATGATGTCAACAAGCACAAATCCTTTATTATCACCCATTCTTCTTATGTCTGGCCAAAGTAACAAGTAAATATGCAAGCAGTGGTTTGTTTGATTGTTTTGATTACAGCAGTGGTTTCTGTCATTCCCCCCAGGGGACAGGTTTTGCTGAAACCAAGAAAATGCAAAAGTTGCATGTTGAGTATGCTAAATTTGGACGAGTAAGCAGGTTTACACAAACACTTCAAGTACTCCTTGCTTCTCACGCCCCGTTGACAGTTCACCCCCACCACCAACACCACCACCATCTATTCCTAAGGATACTACGTTGTAGAGGATGTGGCCGAAAATATTATGGCATCCTTTAAGTGACATTGTGTGACCCTTGACCTCCACGGCAGCCATGGCTATGCTCGTTGGCAGGACATCCAGAACGATCTGCAGTTCGCCATTGTCAATGAGCCGTTCAAGTCGCAGGCCAACAAAGGCAACTTCCTGGAGATGAAGAACAAGTTCCTGGCTCGACGCTTCAAGGTAATGGTCTTTATCTAAAATACAACCTCAGACACATGGACTTGGTTTTTGTTGGCAACATCTTAGTGTAGACATTTTTCATCTCCTCTTAAAAAAGACACTTTTTAGCACTTTGATCTCATCAATCACCTGACTAAATGCCCCAAGGCCCACTTTTTGGCCTGAGCATTTTGCTGACTGCAGCATTTCTAGGAACAACTCTCATCCTGTTTTTAAACTGCATCACATGTTTCGCATCCTTTAACATCCTCATTTATTGCATCCTCATCTGACAGCTATTTAGATTACTCAGTGCACTCTGTGGCTGTCTCAAATGAGCTACTTCTGATAGCACACTTTGATAAGTATACAGTGTATACTGTGTACTCAGTTCCTGAGTGTGCAAAGTTTGACAGTGCTGTGCTGTCATAAATCCATTACTCATTATAAATCGTTGTGAACTGGAAATATTTATCCGCTCCTACTTCTTCTCTCTCTTTAAATGATAAATTACAACCACTTAACGATGCATTATCTTCCCTTAAAATATCCCCCAATTCTGGAATATACAATTTAATTAATGTAATTAATTATTGTAACATTTTAATGAAACATTTTTATTGCCCTGTAAATACTTTGCACTATTTTTGTACTATAAATATCTGTTTACTTTCTTGCACTGCATAAGAATAGGTGTAAATAAAAATTAAATCATGATTTTAAATACCACATTTTTTGAGCGAATTGCGACATTTGGTGTCAGAAGCTCCCCTGCATATTTGCGGAATTCTTTTCTCTGCGTAAATAATAATTATTTTTTACAATTTTTATTGCAACTTAAATAGTAGTTTGATTGTGGTGTCTGCAGAGTTCTGAAGCTATAAATCCAACAAAGGGTGCTGTCAATTTCCTCACATTTTCCAGCAAGAAGATGCTTTGACATGACGTTGTGTAACTGTGCATTTTCTAACTACAATACTGTACACCTGCAATTGTTTAAAATGCATTTAATAACTGTGAAAGGTATATTATAGGGTATAGAGCATGGGTTGTCCAAACATTTTCCACTGAGGGCCACATATCAAAAATCAAAAGATCCAGGGGGCCATTTGATATTTGTATGTATTTTTTAATTTTGTAAAAATGCTAAAACAAGTATTTTGTATTTTAGACAAAGCTTTGTTTTTTTATTAGTTGATAGTGTCAGTATTTCAATATTTTCTCTTTACATTTTTTTCCATTTTTGGTGGGTTTTTTGGTTTAATTTTATTTCTACAATGTGCCAGGGACCAAAAAAAAAACCCCAACTAGCGCGTCCTAAACGTCCCCCCGGCCGTACTTTGGACACCCCTGCTTTAGAGGAATATAGGCATTTTACAGCGTTTTATTGGTTCGCCAATTATTTGTTGTTTTTTTTACTATTCCCTGGGGGTTTTTGGAACGTAACTCCTGCTACTGTATGGAGGGTGGTAAATATCCAACAATGTGCACTTACCATTTTGGATATTTTGAGGGCAACAACAAGGTCCTCTGTACTGCATTTTGCTGTACTTCTCAGTGTGAAGGCACTTATGAACAAAGTATAAGTATGTGTGCCAGTTGTGAAATAAAGTTTGCACATTGACAATGAATCACTCTATTGTCTTGTTTTTGTTTGCGACTTCATTTCTTTTTTGAGACACATTAAAATAAAATAATAAATTATTTTGATAGCTTTGGAGTATTTGTCTCTTTTTTTAATCCCCAAACTTAATCCCCATTGAAAGACTTTCACAAATGAGGTTCCTTCTGAGCAACAACAACTTTCTCCCATCTTCAAGCTGCTGGAGCAGGCACTGGTCATCGAGGAGCAGCTACGCCGGGCGGCCTACCTGAACATGACCCAGGACCCTAGCCACCCGGCCATGGCACTCAACGCTCGCTTTGCCGAGGTGGAGTGTCTGGCGGAGTCGCACCAGCACCTCAGCAAGGAGTCGTTGGCGGGCAACAAGCCAGCCAACGCTGTCCTTCACAAAGGTCAGCGTCGGGCGGAACATTGTCTGAAGAAGTCATCATGGCTTGTTGGACTTGAAGTGTCATTTGTTGTTGTCCTTGCAGTGCTTAACCAGCTGGAGGAGCTGCTGAGCGACATGAAGGCGGACGTGACCCGACTACCAGCAACGTTGGCCAGAGTCCCGCCCATTGCTGCCCGCCTGCAAATGTCCGAGAGGAGCATCCTCAGCCGGCTGGCCAGCAAGGGCATGGAGACGCATACCCCCCAGGTCAGTGTCACCACTGAGCCCCCACATCTTCGCTTCAAGCAGCTACTTTCAAACCTGCATAGGCTGCCAGTGGAAAAATGATGGAAGACGGCCAGAAAAAACACAGAACCCATCAACCTGCTCTATTTCACTCCACAACTGCTTAGTCAGCACATTTTCTTCACCATCTTTAAACACTTTACAATGTTATTCTCATTTCCCTTCCTGCTTTTTTCCATCCCCCCTCTTAACGGATGCCATCTTGCCTGAACTTAATTCCTATTCCCTCTAACAGCCCATCCCTCTCGGACCCTACGCCACTCCTCAGAACTACGGAGCCCCCTTCACTCCAGCCCCTCCGGGTGCCCTTCTCCTGGGAGGGGCCAACTATAGTCAGATGCCACCAGGATCCTTCATATCAGGTCCGTGAGCATTACGCTAAATAGCTTCTATTATTAATGTTATTATTATGTACAATAAATGAAGTCATCTGTTACACCTTCACCAAGACATTTAGGACAGTTGTCTGCATGGGTGTTTGTTGGTACAGTGGAACCCGTTTTGTCTGCGCCCATCGCACTGGTTGACTCATAAGAGGACATAACCGAAACCGCAAATAGTTATTGTTTGCACATTTTCTTGAGACTTTTGCCAGAGACATTAGGACAATACGCAATATTAAAATATGTTTGATCAGTTTCCTCCATTTGTGCATATTTTATTTTGATTCTTGTGTTTTGGTATATAAAGTTATTTAACAAAACTGTTGAGGTAATTTAATTGTATGTCTTGACTAGAATGACAATGAAGCTTTTGTACATGTGCAAATCACATTTTATGTGCAAATCTTCTTCTCTTCTTCTGGTGGCTAACAATCTAAAACAAAACAAAAAACAAAAAAAAAATGCAAGCATTTTGTTGGTTAATATTGCCATGCTGTTGGTTGGAAGTTGACTTTGCACTGAACAGGAAGTCACAGTCACTGTGTGCATGTTTTAATGCTGTCTGACTTGACGGTGATTATGTCACTGCTTCAGGATAATGATGAAGTTAACAATGCTACGTCGACATAAATACACCAATTTTTCACAGAAAACACCACTTTGGGTCTCCAATTTTACATCTACAAAAGCAGTTCACCATGTGATGTATGCTGACGTAGACTTGAGTGGGCTCTTTTTAAGAATAAGAACACAGAGGACCAGGACTAAATGAGTTATTCAACATAGGCGGGATGTCAATTTAAAGGGGTTTCACTTTATTAATAGTAAAAAGTGTCATGTCGTAGGGCACGATGGCTTCTAACTGTTAATGACAGATGATTCCATGTGCTCATTGTTGTTGCTTTTGGCAGTGTTACGTTCTGTTTGCATCTACTGGAAATGTACAGTGTGGCTGTTGTGATTCTGGAGGAGCATTTGTCAAGCCTAAGAATGAGGACCTGTGAAAGGAAAACTACTGGAAAGGACTGCGGATGTAAACGAAGAAGTCCACAATTTCAGTAAACGCCTACAGTGTGTTGTATGACCCTTCTCCATGGCCTTTCCCAGATTCTCATTGCCGGACCTTGAATGACACCAAAGGGACATCATTTGTCAGGACGTGTTGGCTTGGCCTTGCTTTCTTTGTAGCATCAAATCGAGCAATGATGGCTGCACACATGTAAAGGAAAGAAGAATGCCAAGTTGAAATTCTGCGTTAGTGTTCTGGAGCTGATTATTGATGTTGATGACGAGGGCAGAAAACCGTCCAGAATGTTGTCCTATTTAAAGATATCATCTGAGGCATTCCATCTTTGTGCGGATATTATGTTGTTGTGAAAAATCGGCTCTGCAAAGATTATAAAAAGTAGAAAAACTCTTTGGGAATTGGAAAAATGCACTCCGCAGCTCAATTGGGCTCCTAAATGTCAACATAATCCTTAAATGTGAGCGAGTGATGCCTTCCACAGCAGTTCTGTCAATGTCATCTACTCCAGCAGCTTCATGGTCACTAAGCTTTACAATGGAGTCCATATGGGGGGAGAGTTTAATCATGCGGCTGCCAGACTGAAAACCTGAAATAGACATTACCAGACTGGCTGCTATATTAAGACATGTCCAACATGAAGACCTCAACACTCCACGCTCAGCAATAATCAGAGATTGTGCAACGATAAAGCGCACGCTGGAGAGCCGTCGAAGCTGTCTGAGGACTCATTGCTTTCTCAGGAATGTGCATGTTCTCTCCATTGACTTTGTTTTGGCTCACCTCATCATTCAGTGTATTGGAGCTCACCGGGTGTTTGCAAATTTATATTCTCATAATTAGATCGGTAACGGCTTGTGGTTGCCAGACACACTGTGGCCAAGGTGTGTTTGTGTCTTGGAGATATGTCAAAGATAAGTGCGAGAATTTGATCTTTCTTAATGGGTTAGGCCCGCAAGAGAACGGCACCCAGCTCTATCTTGATTTGTGTAATTGTAGCCTGAAACATCTGTCAAAGGCATTGCATTCTGGAGGGCCAAAGCCTATCTGTGAAAATGTCATTATCCCCTGGCCCCGCCAAGAAAACATCCAAACTTTGTATTTTGAGCGGGACGCAAACCACAGGAGGCACTGTGCTCGTGTAAACGTCGTCTTGTGCAACCTGTGATGCGGGGCGGCAGCAGAAATAGCCGTGAGCCGCCCTCGCGTGATCCGAGCATCCTGAGGTCTGCGTGCATTTATATGAGGCCGCGTTCATGATCCTGATTGGGGTTCTGACCCGCTTTGGCCTCCACTAAAAAGAGAAAAGTGAGCTGGAGTTAAAACAACACAATCCAAAGAGTTGGCTACCATCACGCTCCTATTATAGCCCATTCCCATGTAACCCCCGTCCAACCCCCTCACTTGAGTGTATATAAAACATGCCCAAAAATATGCTTGCTGTGGTCAAATGACATCTGCGACTAGTACCCTGTGAACCTGATGCGCCAGTCTGTCCAGTCCAGCCTGTGCTGCTTGTACCCGCTCCATCCATCATGTCCCTGTCCCCAGGGAGCAATAAGGAGCTCTGTCCAGACAATACTTGCAGCTTTATGTGGGCCATGTGCGGTCTGCAAACACCTGCCTTCCCAGATGCAAGCAGGACACCCCTTCCCTCCTTGACAGCTCCAGTAGCCTGACCTCCCTGCAAAGAAGGCAGGCAAACTAGATTTCCCTGCAGGGACCTGTAAAGTGTCACATTATCCTGCCACCCAATTCCCCCCCACCTCTTCAAGCCTCCACTACAGTCTGCCGCTTGTCTGCCCCCACAGAAGCCGCCGCCGCTACTGCTGCTGGGGCCACCGGGGAAGCCGCCGGGGGGGCGACCGCTGTCGGTGCCTGCCAGAAGACCAAGGAGCACGATGTTGTGCAGCGGCAGCGGGTGGTGGACCTGTGGAAGGACGGCAAATCTGAGGGGGCCATCGGCCTGGAGCTGAGGATGCCCAAGTCCACGGTGCACAGTATCATCGTCAAGTACCGCCTCAGTAACACTGTGGAGAATCTACCGCGAAACGGCCGACCCAAAAAACCATGAGGAGTGTGTGTGTGTGTGGGAGACAAGGGAGGCAGCATTCCGAGAAATTAGTGCTGAAACCTGACTGCAGTGACCAGGAAGCACATTTACATTGGTGGGAGAGCTGGCGATAGAGGCGCTGCGGAGCGACAGCCCTGCTACGAGGAAGAGGAAGCTTTAAAGCAGCGAGAGAAGCAAATGGCGCATTTGGGGGGTGAAAAGTCAAGCAGATTGAATGATGTGGACAAAAACCTGCCTGGCAAACCAAGAATATGACATTAAATCAGGAATTCAGAGACGACTTTTTCTACATAAATTCCCATGATTTCTGACTTTTTGTCCAAAGAGTCCCCCCGCCCCGGATAAGTTCTTCATCCGACTGCAGACTGATCGAGCCTTTCTCCTTGTGTTGACCCTGTACTCCCTCATTCCTTAACAGTCCTCCTCCATCTCTGCTCTGCAGCCCACCCCCCCATGTACACATACATAATATAGAAGTGAACGGTGTTTGTGCGTGTGTGCGTGAGGCTCACACAGAGCATTGCAAAGAATGTAATGTGTCTGCTGACTAACTAACTGAAGAAAGATGAAGGTGAAAGTTGTATTCAGTATTTTCATAGATTTTCTGACCAAGCATAAACAGCTGGCACGCAACTTTTATTGTTGCAGGTTGGCTGTTAAAGAGTCTGAAAGTTCACTTTTAGTTTGGAAGAATGGTGAAATGAATTCATCAAAAATCTGAATCAGACAAGAATGAAAACCCTGCTATTCTTGGGTTGTATCTCAATTTGTGCACTTCCATACTGTCCTTGACGTACATAAGTATTAGCAGAAGGGAAGAAATGATTAAATACACAATTGCTCTATGGCCGTAGTCGAATAGGGACAGCTCTACCCTGTCAAAATTTGTGCTCTTTAGAATGAAGGACACTGTCTGAATTTGCGCACTTCCATTCTTCCACTTAGTTTTTTCCCGTGCATCGGTGTGTTCGCACTCAGAAGTATGGCAAAATGCAGTGCACTGTCACCAAAACAGTCAAAAGGTGAGCATGTGGTGCTGGACACCCCTCCTGATCACCCTCAATAGTTGATATCTTGACTATGTAGCAGAAGAGGAGGGACTACAAAAGAAAACTCCTCAGTTGAAGCAGGGAGTGCACGGAAGTGAGAAAAGGTCTTTACCAGAGGTCAGCAAATTACTTTAAAACGTAATTTATAGGGATGCTCCGATGAATCGGCCACCGATTAGTATTGGCCAATTTCCGTAAAAAAATGCCGATAAATGCCTTTCAAAGCCGCTCAAAAAAACCAACAGCAACAAACACGGCGACGACATGGCAGTTCATGTCATGACAACTTTAACATGACATGTGTGCTGTGTCACGTAGGGTTGCCAACACTCATATTGAACCGACAAGGAAAGCACTTTGTCCCGTATTGCCGCGAGAATCAACGCCAGTCTGTAATCCACAATGGCTTCAGTTTGGTAGCTCTACACAGGCTACGCCAATCGATGCCAGTGTGCTTGATCCCTCCCCTATCAAACATATTGGTGTTTGACTTCTCTTGCATCTTTATGTATGCGCTTTGCCTTGTTGTCCGCATCTAGCTCGCTAGTTAGCAAGCTAGAATTGTCCGCCTAGCTTCTTGATCGAGTCCAAATGTGATTTTTTTACCACAGTGACTTTTTGTTTTTATTACAAATAAGCAATGTGGTTAATTTTGGCCTTGTTTTTGTCCCACGGGGAAGTGGATATTATGTCCATCAGGTATGTGCTAACATTTTCAAGTGTCTATTGTCATTATACTAATTATGTCTTGTCCTCCAAACACTATTTGTGTGTTGTTTAACGAACTTAATTACTGAACAATATATTACTCCAATACATGAATCAAATTCAATTCAGGTTTAGGTCAAATAGTACAAAAATAAAAGTTATTTGCCAATTGCCCTTGGAATTGTCTAATGGCAGCCCTGCCCAATAGCACTCATCATATATAAATTGGCCGATCTCACTCATGGATGATCGGAATCGGTAGCATAAAACCCTAATCGGAGCGTCTCTACTAATTAACTAATGTTACTTGTTTGTTTCCCGAAAAAATAATTAAAATAGTAACTGAATTACTCCTTTATAAATATAATTAGTTACCAGTGAAAGTAATAATTTTTTTTTGATCAACCTTGGGGGACAGAAATGTTTTCAGCACCCCCCCCCCCCCCCCCCNATACTATTGAGAAACTGATCATATCTATTTATTTATCTGTACTGTACAGACTGAACTTCAAAGTGATGCCAGGAAAATGCAACAACATGTGAAGCATACATGCGTATTCAAGAGTCTAATTGCATGCTGAGTAAGATACATTTGGACATGTTGGCAGTGCTGCACTAACATTTAAAGTACTCCCTGCTTCTCGCATCCCCCTGACAGTTCAGCGCGCCCCCCAGGGGGACCTGCTCCACTATTTTAGAAGCACTGAGCTATATGGTTGTAGATATCAGTGGCTCCAAATTTTACTGTTGGTCATTACCTTGTTTGAAATTGTAGTTTATTAATATTAATAATTTCTTGTTACTGGAAAACAACAATGGCTTTACTCCCAACACTGGTTGTGAAAAAAATAATTGTTCATTTTTGTACACTTGGGAAGTTGGGGGAGGGGGGGTCTGGCAAATATTTTATCGGGTAGTTGCGATTGTCATTTCATTTTGGTGTACTGATGAAATTTAGTTACAGTACGCTTCTTTTGTTGATGCACCAATTATCTGGATGACCAAGCATCCAATTTGAGGAACAACAGTTTTTCGAGGGATGCCACAACTGGCTTCTGTCTTGCTTTCCTCTGGATGGAGGCATTGGACAAAGAACACTCAAGAAAGCGGATGTAAATGCAGAAGCAAGCTTGTGACATTCCCAGCAGCAACATGAGCATTTTATCAGAAAAAGAATGCTGCCGGAGTCTTGTGGCCGCGTGTGGAAGTGGCACTCATGCAAATCGCTTGAACCTCTGATTTCCTGCTCTGCTTCTGGATTGACAAACTCCAGCAGTGTGTGGATTTATGAAAGCCCCTTCAAGTCCCAGCTGGAGCCACTCTGCACTCTGAAGTCTGAGCTCCTTGACAGTGCAGAAACACACGCTCAGTCCAGAATAGAACTTTCTGGCACGGCTACACTCGGCAAGCTGAAATGCTGCTTTTGTCTGCCAAGATGGCAGCGCTCTCGTCCATCAGATAGCAGGCGGGACCTACAGGGGAGAGCTTTTTATTACCTGCTGGACGTGAGAAGCTTCATCTGGTGGAGACAATCCTGAGCACCAGCATCGTTCAGAGTGAATTTTTCATTGTTACACATGAGTACAAATGTTGCCAGCGCCTCATTGTGATCTACCCGCCCTAACAATATCCGCTGCTACTGTCAAACTGCAAGCGGATTGTCGACAACAACAAAAAACACCTTGACAGGAAATGCTAGCAAATGTTTGGCTAGTTTGCGGCTTTTCACGTGACACATCAGCATGGCTAACAATCCAATCATCACGATACTACTTGGTGCTGGAATACCTGAGGTGGTGCCCTCTGGTGGACAAGCTCTGTGCATCCATAACTGTTTGTTTTAGCGCCCCAGTAGATCATCTTACTGCTTCACCCAGTCTTCACCTCAATTTGTTTTGCTTCTCGTCTGATACCTGACCCTCCTCTCTCTCTCTCTCTCTCTCTCTCTCTCTCTTTCCATTCCCTCTGTTGGCCCCCACTGGCAAAGTTCCATGTTTTTAGTTACTCACCCCCTTCGGATTCCAGAAGCGCGCACATTTGCGGCCCCCCGTACGTGTCTGCTGCTCACTGCTCTCCTTCCTTCCTTATCACATCTTTGATCTGGAAATGCTGTTATTACATTTTATCTTTCTCCCATGCCTGCGCTCGCCATCTATTTCTGGCTTTTGTTTGGAGAAGGCGCTCCAACCTTGCCGTCACGCTCCCGGAGAACGTTGAAGAGAGCACACAAATGTGTGAAGCGCACTCCGTCTCTTTTTGGCACTTCCTTGCATGTTGACGAATAAGTGGTTTCACCACCAGTAGTGCCTCAAGGTTCCATGCTAAGCTACCTTATCTTTGGAAAATACACTCAGATTTAAAAGTGTCTACACAAAAACTGAACTTTACCAATACAAGACTTTTCTTGTTCACACTGAACCACTGTACTCTAATTGCAGAGACACAGTTTGATGAGGTCGTCATTTGCACACCAGAAATAACGGGGGCCCATAGGCCTATACAGCATTTTTTCATTATTAGGTAAAAACCCGATACCAGTATTGACCGATATTACATTTTTATGCCAAGATCGGATACCTGGAAATAATGCATTTCAGGGTTAAATACAATGTAGACACAACAAGTGAAGTGAATTAAGAATGCTTTCATTTTGTCTTGTGTGTACAGCTCATTGTTGTTTTAAGTGTTCTTTTATATAAAAAGTATTTTCTTTTGTATTTTGCAGGTGTGAAAATGTATACAGTATTTCTATGTGCCACGGTCTTTGCTTTGTAAACTAGGAAATACTGTATTTTTTATGCTCTGGGGAAATATGTATTTGATTTGACTTTGTAAGTTTATCCCCTTACAAAGACATGAAAGGTCTAGAACTTTATAGTAATGGTAGGGCTATTGTAACAGAAAGTGACACAATCTAAAAAAAAAAAACCCAAACAAAACAGAACAAAGGTTATTCATTAAGGCAACAAAAATTTGCCCTAATTAAAAATTAAACAATCCTGTTTAATTCAGGACAGCTCTTTGGACTTGGCCATTGTGTCAGAAAGGGACTTTTTCTGAGACAGGTGTCTTTAAAAGTGAGTTGGGATTAGGAGTACTATAAGACAGGACTATTTTGTGTGCCGCATGCACACATAAAAGGTCTATGGGGGTCAGAATGCTTGCTGGTTGGTTGGGGGTTTATATAAAATATAAAAATAACCTCATCGATTTTTTTACATTCTGATTCTCTTTCTTACAATAAACCTACCATAAAAATCTTGACTTTTCATATCTTTGCTAAATTTACAAAACCAGCAGAGGATGAAATGCTTATTTTCCCACTGTATAATTTAAATTGTACTCCAACAAGAGATGCACAGATATTCTTCAACGAAACTCACACTGTTCTCCCTCCCGCCTCCGCAGTGCTCAACGGGCCCCCCATGTCTGTAAAGAAAGAGCGGGAAGGAGGTGAGCTGCGACGAGAGCAACGCAGCGGCGAAGTCATCTGTATTGATGACTAGGTTAAACGCACCCACACACACAAAAGTAACAATTACAGTGACTTACTGACCTGCTTGTGATTGTAGTCGCATCACCACATACACACACACATACACACTCCTGCAGATGTGTACTTACTGTCCACTCACACACGCACGCACACATGCAATTCTCTTCCTGTGCTTGTCTGCCTCAAACCATGATACTCCTCAATAAGCTTCTGACCTCTCCACATACACCATCTTTGACCCCACCTTCTGCTTGCATGTCCAATGAAAGTCACCCCCCAGCATGCGTCCATCATCAGCAAGCAGTAGAGAACGAATGTTCTCTTCCTTCCCATCGCTTTTCCTAAACACTCACAGAAAGCGCACCCTGCTAACTGTTCACGTGACGGCATGGAGTATTTCCCGCCTTTCTAGGTTTTGTTCAGTGCCATTTTTCCCCCAAAAAACAATGTTTTGTAACATTTTCATTTGTATACTTTTGTTGTTTCTCTTGAAGAGCTTCAACCACATTTTTTATGTTATAATGTGGAATCAATGAACGCATCGTTGTTGTTTCACTTAAGAGAAAACGAAGAAGTTTGACATTTAACTTCAGAAGTAGAATTCTCCTGTCTACAAACACACACACACACACACACACATACAGACACACGCATATCAGTATAAATATATATATGTGTTTAACACTAAATATCAACTTTTAGCAACAGGAATGGTTCTTGAAAATGACTTTTATACTCATACGCATCATTCAAGAGAACAACGAAAAGACGCCTTAATAAAGTGAACCAATTTATAAACTTAATTCACAAGCTGATGTCAACCTTTCAATTTGACTCATTTTGTGTTTATAATAGACAAGTGGCCAGAAAATAATTTCTGTACAAATGTTTGCAACACCTCTCACCCCCCAAAAAGCACTTATCCACTTTTGCTTTCTTATTTTGTTTTTGTTATTTTAAATGTCCACATGTTGGTCGCCAAGTATTTACATCATTTTCTTGTTTGTAATAAAAATCAGTGAAATGAGACCAAATGTCATCAGAGGAATGATTGTGACGTCCATGATAAAAAATGTGGCACTGTCATAAGCCTGGGTCACAACCGGGCGTATGATTTTTTTGACCTTTCGACGTGTGGTGTTCCCCAAATCACTGCATTTTTTAATTTTTTTGTGGAGAATGTAGTTGTAGTGACCGTGAAAGAGTAAGATCACTACACACCCAACTTTCAACCTGCAAGACGAAAGTGTGTACCACGCACAAAGTCTGAGGCTGCTCAGATGTACAACTGTCGCTTAATTCATACATCCAACGCACGTAAGTTGTGAGACCAACATTCATCAAACTTGCAATAAATATACTAGCCTTGTGTTCCATGTGGACTTCGTATGAAGGTTGCAAGAACTGTGCACAATCTGTACATTGTGTGTAGCAACAACCTAAGATCTGTACCGGACGCATAATCGGTTCTGCACATGCGTAAGATCTACGTCACTTCCTCTGCTCGCTATTACGACAACTTCTGAGATTCAGCACCTCCAAATCTGAGGCCATGTTTATCAGCGGCAAAAGAGTCAATTGTGCCCTCCCGGGTTGGACTCAGTCTTAGTATCTTGGGGTTTGTGTGATTGGGGGAAGGCTGGATCAGAGCAGCATCTGCACTAATTGTGGATATAAGTGGCCGGAATGAGTTTCCTTTGCAAAGTGACTGAGCTTTGTAATCCTGGAGGTGTTTAGAATAGAGCTGCTAAGGAGCCATCAGTTAAGGAGGTTGTGGCAGCCAGTCTGAAAGACATTCAAGACATCTCTTTGGTGAGGGATGGCGTGTGTGCACAACAGGGAGCACATGATCTAGACCTAGGACACACTGGAGGGATTATGCAGAGACCGGAAAGTCTGGGCTTCCGAACTGAGACAACCCTAACCCAGATAAACGGAAGAAGATGGATGGATGGATGGATGGATGGATGGATGGATGATCGATAATAAAGTCGTTTATATTCAAGCAGACACAGGAACGTGATCCTCAGTGGAAACTTCAATAGTAGAGTCACATAAAAATCCATCTTTAGGATTCCTGGTGGAATCTTCTGGAGTTGACATCAGGCCCCTTAAAACTCGACACAAAATAAATGGACTCTTCTGTCCAGCTTTCATTGACATTGCTGGCCCACAGTTATCATCTTTATGCTTCAAAGATGAAGTTCTTGAAAGTTCACCAAGGTATCTGTGATATTTTGAATTGATGCTCTTCAGGGGCAATAAAACGAAGATTGTGGAAAGTAAACAAGCGCTTGTCTGGCCTTTAAAAGACAAATGGAATAAATTAACATTTCCATTTATTTGATGCTTTTTGTCTGCTCTCTTGGGCCTCCAAATCCACATTCTTCAGTATTTTGATTTGAAATGCTTTGTGAAGTTGTAGGACAGGACTCTCTAAAGTAAGGCACGGGGGCCATTTTCAGCCGGCAGCTAGTTTTTAGTTGGCCCTGTGCATGTTCTAAAAATATCCACTATATTACACTAATTTGCTTCGTCGCCTACAACACAGATCTAAGATGTGGATGTTTTGCTCAGATAGCTTAGCATATGTTGCCTTACATTGGGTTGGTTTAAGCATCTTTAAAGCACAAAAGGTTTCCAGCCTGTTTTTCCAAGACAAAAATGTTTATTTGGCTTCAAAGACAAACATCTTCACAAGTTGTTTTTAAAACGTGTGCTGTATAAACTTTGACATCTATAAAAATAGGAATTGGAGCCAGGAAGTGTGTGTGCATGTCAATGTTTTGTGTGCCGTGTGCTTCAGCTTGAGGAAGCGAAAATGCTGCTTCAAACTGTGTATGCAGTCCAATCAATGCTGATGGGGAAATATGTATTCTGTGTGGGAGGGGTGTGTGTGTGTGTGTGTGTGTGTGTGTTGATGAAGAATGTCCAATGAGGCAATCAAAGTGTGTTCCATTGGACGCTGGTTCTTAAAAGCACTCGGTCTGCTGCAGTAAAGTGCTGAAGGCCACAAACCACAAAAACTACTTATAAACAAGAGTGGGAGTACACAAAACCACAGCTCGAAATAACAACGTTTGTTTTGTGCAAGAAGAGAGACACAATATTACACAAGATGTGCCACTTCATTAGATGCTTGCATTGTAAAGTCTTTGTTTATTACCATTGCTCTGACGTATTGGCACATTTTGACATCGGAAAGTGCAGACTGTTGATTTATTGTTAGCATCAAGCATACAAGCCTGCTGTGCTGCTACATGCTAATGTTGGCATTCCCACAATGCAGAAGGCACTGGAATGTTGCTAGCCTTTTTTGGTCATTTTTACAAGCGCCGACATTTAGACTGCTATCGTTTCCAAATTCAATATTTGTATTGATTTATTCCATGTTATTCTGTCCCATGGTAGTGCATACACATCCTTGTGTGGCTAAATCATGCTAAATAGATTGATTAGGGTTAAGATTGATTAGGAGGCTACAAGTGGTATTGGTCGTTAGTCGTTGGTCACTGTTGCTTCTTCCACGGCGTCTCACAAATTCACGCTGTGATAGATAAAATACGACAAAAAGTAGCAAATACAAAGACATGTTGTGTAAAAAATGTTCTTCTGTTGGCTGCATGAAGAAGAAGCACAATTTACGACAGGATACGGTGCAGATAGAAATCCCAGGAAGAGCAGCTTCCATCCCATCTGTTCCCTCGGCCGGAGCGCTTGCTTGCAGTCCAGCGTCTGTACGCGGCCTTTCCAAAACATGAGCGCTTTCCAGAGTCCACAACAACTTCCACAAATGTCAGGTTTGTCTTTCAAATAAGCGTCTTCGGGAAGAGGCGGCGGGAGGATGCCATGCCGCAACCACTGCGGCACCGGGAATTCTCCGTGGAAAGCAAACGAACGTCGCCGCAAGCTAGCGTCCGTCTCATGTCAGTTGACTTTGAAGATGCTGAAGACGTGAGGAGAGGCTGAGGGGTTGCCCACTGTGTGCAGCCTGAAGGACGGGCCCGTCATGGCATGTAGCTCCGTGCCTTTGTCCAGACGCAGGAGGCCTGACACCTGGCACGGCTTCAGGAAGTGGGAAGGGTGCGGTCCGGCCGAGGGGGTGGTCCCGTAGCCTTCCATGCATTGCAACTTCTGAGGCCTTCCACCACTGGTCACCACGTCCAACTTGACATACTGAGACTCCTGCTCATTAAACAGAACCTGACCGCACCAGAACACAAGGTCACCACCAAGACACTTAGCCCCCTAAGTATGGAAAGGAAAGGAAGTGTCATACCTGACAGAAGAGGAAGTAGACGCCTGCTTTCTCCACAATGAATGTGCCCTCCTCCTTGTTGTACCTTACTGCTTTGCTCATATTCAGCACACGTTCCTCCCAGCCTTTTATTACCCCTCCTTCACCCACTGACGCCACAAAAACAACAAAGGTAATACAAAGGCCTCACGCATCTCGAACTCTAGATGTGCAGCATCTTACCTTGCTGAGAGGAGACTTTGGTGACTGTCAGGAAGCAAATGAGAATTCAATTGAAAGACAGCATTGAGAGCTTTTCTGCAGACGCTAACGTGACACATCTGCCAGGACACTTACTCTCAAAATGAGACGCCGCTTTCTTCCCGTTTCCATTCTTCCCGCGCAGCGTCCCCCCTTCAGGCAAGGCGGGCAGTGAGACAGAAGTTTGAGAAAGAATGAAAACACGCCTGTGGTCCACGTCTGTATCTGTCTAATAACACTGCACTCATTTGCTGCCTTAACACACGCAGCAGACTTCCTTTCACGTGCGTGTGTGTTAATCTTAGTGCCAGCTGCTCGCCATTTCAAAAGATGGAGTAAAGCAGACAAAAGCATCTAATATAAACCAAAGGCTCAAGAAGATAGATGAGGTGGCAGACAGCGTCTCTCATTGGATTCCAAGGCTTTATGGACACTAAGGATGTCAAAATGTCACCTTAATGGTCGGTTCCAACCTGTCTTTGTTGACCAACTCATCAAGTCCTAGTCCACCGAGTTTTTACTATGACTAATAAGTGCCCGCTTAAGTCGATGCCAACATACATGGCAGACCGCTTTTGTCAACATGAAATTTTGAGACCCAAAGGGGTCCTTTCTATGACCAATCCTGATGTTTATGTCAACAAGTCATGTAATGTTAACATCATCCTTATCGGAAACATAAGCAACTTAAGCAGCAACATAACTACTGTCTAATTACTCAGCATCAAAGTTCCTGTTCAGTGCAAAGTAAGCTTCAAAATAAAAACACCCATTTATGTTTTCAATAGATTTTACAGCTTTTAGCGTTTTTACGGATTTTCTATAAATTACCACCAGAGGAAGGACTTGCACGTGTACAAAAACGTTCCATTTCAGTCATTTCAGTCGACATACAACAAATGACTGCAACTACAGTCACTTGTGATCAAATATGCAGAAATGAAGCAAGACGATGTCAGCAAAGTTGGAGGTTTGAAATCATTTATTGTCGTCCATTCTCCTCATGTCTTTGACCAAAGTCAAAAGTAAACGTGCAAACAATGGCAAGTTTTGGTTTTGCTTATGTCGACAATTTTTTATGTCAATGTCAGTCAGACAGTCTGAGGGGTGTTGACATAAAACTGGTTCTACCGTACCTATGGCTGACCCCTCGATGGTCTTGCTGCTGATAAACAGGTAAGTAGCGAATAGAAGACGCTGCGGATGCAACCGTTGATAAGGGCGGATAGTCGTGTTAGTCTGTTTCCACAAGAACATGGGCATTTTGAAAAGGCAAAATGTTAGTGTTTTTGTCCAAAGGTAAACAGGCTTAGGTCCTTAAAAACAGAGAAAACTCCAGGCAGTGTGATGATTTTCAAAAACTCCATCTTGAGTGTGTGTGGATGATACAATTTTTCTTTATAGTTTGTGTCAGAAGAAAATTTGTCTAAAAACCTTGTTTAGCAACAGAACACGAGTAATTTAGGTAGTTTAATCAGTGGTAGACTTATTGCACTGGCAGTTAATACAAAACAAAACATTCATGTTGCTTTCTGGACTCGGAATAAATGAACGCTAATTTCAAAGAGGATGTTAGCGGCATTGTACATCTAATATATCACTTCAGGGTATCCCTATAGTCTGGACACATATACAATTAGAATTGCTTGTTAATTATGTAAATGTAATTACTTTTTAATATAAATTGGATAATACAAATAAATATTTTCTTAATTACATTTGCAGTTCGTAATTTGCAGTTTTGTAATGTAATTTGTATGTATTTTATTAGACATAAATTATTGTTATTTAAATTTATAAATATATATTTATACATATACTGTATATATGAATATAATATAAGTATTATTTATAAATGTATAAATATTTTAATATATTTATAAGTATTATAATATATATTATATGTGTGTATATATATTAAGTCATTTTCTATACCGCTTATCCTCATTAGGGTCACGGTGTGTGTGTATATATATATATACATGTGTATTACACACAAACTTTTTATTATAAAGGAAGAAAAAAAATCCAAACCTACATGGCCCTGTGTGAAAAAGTGATTGGCCTCCTAAACCTAATCCTAATCTACCAACCTAGTCCACCTTTAGCGGCAACTACAATCAAATGTTTGAGACAACTTGCAATTAGTCTCTTACAGCACTGTGGAAGAATTCTGGCCCAATTATCTTTGCAGAATTGTTGTAATTCAGCCACACTGGAGGGTTTTCTTCATTGTTTTCTTCAGCCATTCAGAGGTGGATTTACAGGTGTGTTTTGGATCATTGTCCTACTGCAGAACTCAAGTTGGTTTTAGATTGAGGTCACAGTTGGCCAGACTTTTCCTTCAGGACATTCTCCTTCACAATTCATGGTTCCATTTATCATAGTTTTTCAGGTCCTGAAGCAGCAAAACAGCCCCCGACCATCACACTACCATCACCATATTTTAATGCTGGTGTGATGTTGTATTTTGAAATGCACCGTGAATTTTACAGCAGATGTAATGGGACACGCACCATCCAAAAGAGTTAAGCTTTTGTCTCTTCAGACCACAGAGTATATTCCCAAAGTTCTTGGGGATCATCAAGATGTTTACTGGAAAAATTTAGACAAGCCTTAAGGTTCCTTTTGTGGTTTTCGTCTTAGAACTCTGCCAGTGTCTTTCTTATTGTGGCGTCATAAGCACTGACCTTAACCAAGGCAAGCGAGGCCTGCAGTTCTTTGGATGTTGTTATAGGGTCTTTTGTGACCTCTTGGTTGAGTCATCACTGCGCTCTTAGTGTAAATTTGGTTGGCGGGCCACTCCTGGGAAGGTTAACCACTGTTACGTGTTTTTGCCATTTGTGGATAATATCTCTCACTGTGGTTTACTGTAGTCCCAAAGCTTAAAAATGGCTTTATAACCTTAAGACTTTAGCTTGCAGGAGCTCACGCAGGTCCATGTAGGTTTGGATTTTTCTCCCTAAATAATAAAAAGTTTCATTTAAAAACTGCATTTTGTGTTCAGTTTTGTCTAATATCTAAATTTGTTTGATGATCTGAAATATTTAAATGTGACTAACATGTCTTTGTGTCGCCTTAACATCTGCATGCTAAATGTTGGTTAGCCGGTAGCATCAGTGTGGCTTGTTTGTGTTTACCACAGCGGCATCAAGACAGTTATTCCTGACAACAGCTTTGCGTCACACACTGTGAACTGGAACTGGTCAGCTGGAATAATAACAGATCATTCTTCAAATATATTTTTTGCAGTTCGGCATTTTGTCACGCATATTTGTTGATTTTGTTTCTGTGCTCCAAATGCTAAATATTCAATAAATGGCAACCTACATAAAAAGTAGTTTGTCGGTTGCTGAAGCTATGAATCCAGTAGAGGGCGCTTTCTCACTAATTAGTTTACTCAGTGTTTTCCAGCAAGAAGATGCCTTAACAAAGCGTGATGTTGTGTAGCTGCATGTTTTGTAAGTACAACACAATATACTATATGCCTGTAATTGTTTGATAAAATGTGTTTAACAACTGTGGGGTTTTAGATGATCAAAAATAGGCATTTTTAGAGCTTTTTATTCGCGGCTTTTCACCAAAATAAACCCCTGCAAATGGTGTAGATCTATTGTATTCCCGCAGAGACGGCTCAGGCGTATAAATGAAGGCTTGACTCTGGGACAGAAATGAATAATCTATAAATACAGCAATGATAGGTCATCAAATATGTCTGCTTTTCACAACAAATCATAGCTGCAACAAAAAAAGTCAACAAGATGGCCCCAAAGCGTGCGACAAGACCTCCTTCCTGAGCCAGATGGCTTTCTGAGCTCTGGTCAGACGTGTAATTTCTACCACAGCCATGCAGCTGCCTACTTCTTCCTGTGGCAACTTTTAGCTGCGGCCGTGTGTGTGCGTGTGTGTGTTACCGTCTCTCTTGACTCTCTGTCCAACCAGCAGCTCCCTCTTCTCCATAATGAGCTGAACGATTGCCTTCCTCTGCCTGTTGACCTGTTCAGACACACATATTTGTTTTATGCTTCTTTTTGCAAGTCAGTGTCTTTCTGGCCAACAAAGCCATTTTAGTTGCTTGACGGGGGGGGGGAGTATGCGTGTGTGTGTGTGTGTTTAAATGGAGCGCTACTGTGGAGAAAGAATAGGGCTGAAGCTTTCTTAGCTTTCCAGACACTCACTGGCTGTCTCTCATCAGGAGTTGGCGCTCCGGTGGACACAGCGGGAAATATTCCAGCAGCAACACTCCACGTGTCCAAGTGTGTGTCAAATACAACATGATGCACTCTTTACCGCCACTTCAGTTCTAACTACAAGTTGAATCCACAGGAACGAGGAAGTGCCAAAGAAGTGTTTGTGCATCACAACAAATCATACCAAACACCACATATAATGCAAATGCACCCCCTAAGTGTCCACCTCACTGATTTGATGCTTTTTTTCTGTGTAATATTCGTAAGCAATCAAAAAGCTCAACCATTCTCCCCCACTTTACCTTAGTTAGCACTGTTTTGTTTTTGTAGCTTGAAAACATAAGAGCTACGGTAACGCTAACCAAAGATCTTCTGCTGTATATGACAGGAGCTGCCAGCTACAAAATCCTTGCAAGTGGATTCTGCCATTTTTGTGCATGCAGGCCGTGTTACAAATCGTACACTTACACTTCAATAAGTACCCTGTGTACACCGAGTACTAAATGTGTCAGGGCATAATTTTTGACAGTGTCGTGCTGTCCCAAATATATGACTGCGGCTGCACACTTACCATGTTGAGTGCAACACATGCACACAAAATGCTAATGTAAAGTTTAATTTAAAGAGCCTGTGTCTCAAATGGAATACTTCCATCAGTAGCACTCTTCAAAATGTATACTATGTACACTGTGTATTTTGGTTCCAGAGGGCGTAAAATCTATAGTGTAGTGCTGGCCAAAAGCCATTACTGTCTTTGCGCACTTGCCAAAAATGACTTTACCCACTTCTTTTCTCCTTTTTAATTGTGACTGAAGGCGGTAAGTGCCCATCACTGCACACTCATCATTTTGACCATTTTGAGTGCACCATCCGGGTATTGCCAGTGTACTCCGCTTGGCATTGTTTCACAGCGCTGACGCACTGAAGGTGTAAGTGTGCGATTTGCGACACAGTCCTACTACTTGAAAACATCAATTAATTTCTTCGGTCTGCAAAGAATGTATGCGCAACACGAGGCGACAGTGACGTCAGTGACTGTCACGTCTCGCGCGTGCAAGAGTCGAGGCTATCCGGTAAAATATATTTAGAAAAACCAGCATTACCAAATTAATGAGACATGGCGGGCCACACTTCTTGTCAGGCTGTGAAACGTGGATTTAAAAAGCACACACACACACGACTTAGACGCTTGCACGACAATTGACTAAGTTACAAAGTGTTGCTCCTAACCTGCTCCAGGCGGTCCTGGAGGATGTGGAAGGACTGGGACAGGTCCCGAGTCTGGCGCCAGGTCCACGCCGTGAAGACCGCGCTGCAGACGGCCACGAACAGAGCCAGTAGGGCCAGAGAAGCCCACAGAGCCCGCAGCCTGCTCCTCCTGTGCACGACGCGATGCATGCTCACGATGCGCCGAACACCCCCAAGAGAGTCCTCGTTTCCATACCAGCTGGTTAATGCAGACCAGTGCTCGCTAATTGGGGTGCCATCCTGCTGAGGTACGGCAGCAACTGTTGCATCCTTCAGTCTGATGCAGTCCTCGTCCAGCTGGGGGCTGCGCGCACAAACACGGACCGGGGGGGGGGCTCCAAAGCTGAGCTCTGATGCTTAGAGCCTCGTCCTCCCCTCTTGTGTCTCAACACTTTTTCCCTTCTTCCCCCAATCAATTTCAAAAAGTGGAAGAAAGAAAAAAAAAGTCGACGGCTTGAACAGTTCCCAAAGTGTCCACACGATGGCAGCAGCGTGCAAGGTAAGACGGCTCACAGCCCTTTGAATGGCACTCAAGTGTTGCTGTAAACGTTCTTGGTGCTTGTTGAAGAAAAAGAGCAAAAGGGCCTAATGGTGACGAGAGAGAAAAATGATACGATTATGGTATTAGCTCTAAAATAATATAATAATCATAAATAATATATAATATTTGACAAGCAGACTGTTTTGTCTTTCTTTAAACTAGCATGTCATTTATGCGTTTTGCAGTTACCATTACATGTTGACTACCCGATGACCCCTAAATTATTTTATATTTTTTTAATTACAGCATGCGGCAGAAAAGTCTGAACACCCCAATAGTAGTGTCTGTTTGCGCGTGTGTGTGTGTATATAATTACAGGCAACAAGCATCACAACTCAACCTTTTATTCGAAGGGAAGACATTTTTCCTCCTCCACCCCTGAGTCACCACCTTATCGTGGTGGAGGAGTTTGTGTGTCCCAATGATCCTAGGAGCTAAGTTGTCGGGGGGTGTCATGCCCCTGGAAGGGTCACCCATGACAAACAGGTCCTAGGGGAGGGACCAGAAAGAGAGTGGCTCAAAAGACCCTGATGATAATTAAAAACATTGGACTTAATTTTCCCTCGCCCGGACACAGATCACCGGGTCCCCCTCTGGAGCCAGCCCTGGAGGTGGGGCACGATGGTGGCCAGGCCTGCACCCTGTCTGGTGGCCAGGCCTGCACCCTGTCTGGTGGCCAGGCCTGCACCCTGTCTGGTGGCCAGGCCTGCACCCTGTCTGGTGGCCAGGCCTGCACCCATGGGGCCCGGTCGGGCACAGCAGGAAAAGGAACGTGGGTCCCCCCTCCCATGAGCTCACCACTCGTAGGAGGTGCCAAAAGGGTCGGGTGCTAAGTGAGCTGGGTGGCGGCCAGAGGCGGAGGCCTAGCCGGTCCGATCCTCGGCTACAGAAGCTAGTTGTCGGTACGTGGAATGTCACCTCTCTGCCAGGGAAGGAGCCTGAGCTGGTGCGTGAGGTGGAGAAATTCTGGGTAGACATAGTTGGACTCACCTCAACACACAGCAAGGGCTCTGGAACCAGTCCTCTCCAGAGGGGCTGGACTTCATTCCACTCTGCTGTTGCCGGCAATGAGAGGCGACGGGCAGGGGTGGCAATTCTTCTTCCCGGCTCCAAGCCTGCACGTTGGAGTTTAACCCGGTAAGCGAGAGGGTAGTTCCCCTACGCCTTCCAGGGGGGACAGGTCCTGACTGTTGTTTGTGCTTATGCACCAAACAGCAGTTCAGAATACCCACCCTTTTTGGAGTCCTTAGAAGAAGCACTAGAGAGTGCTCTTTCGGGGGATTCTCTTGTTCTACTGGGTGACTTCAACGCTCATGTTAGCTGTGACAGTGAGACCTGGAGAGGTGTGATTGGGAGGAACGGCCCCCCTGATCTTAACCCGAGCGGTGTTTTGTTATTGGACTTCTGTGCTCGTCACGGATTGTCTATAACGTACACCATATTCAAGCATAAGGGTGTCCACATGTGCACTTGGCACCTGGACACCCTGGACCGCAGTTCGATGATTGACTTTGTGGTTGTGTCGTTTGACTTGCGGCCACATGTTTTGGACACTCGGGTGAAGAGAGGGGCGGAGTTGTCAATCGATCACCACCTGGTGTTAGTTGGTTCTGATGGAAGGGGAGGATGCCGGTCAGACCTGGGAGTCCCAAACGCATTGTGAGGGTCTTCTGGGAACATGTGGCAGAGTCCCCTGTCAGAAGGAGTTTCAACACCCACCTGCGGGAGAGCTTTGACCAAGTTCCGAAGGAGGGAGCGGACATTGAGTCCGAGTGGGGGATGTTTCGTGCCTCCATTGTCGTGCGGCTGATCGAAGCTGTGGCCGTAAGGTGGTCGATGCCTGTCGTGGCGGTAATACCAGAACTCGTTGGTGGACACCAGCAGTGAGGGATGCCGTCAAGCTGAAGAAAGAGTCCTATCGGGCCGTTTTGGCCCATGGGACTCTGGAGGCAGGTTACAGGTACCAGCAGGCCAAGCGGTCTGCGGCTCTGGCAGTCACTGATGCAAAAACTCGGACATGGGAGGAGTTCGGAGAGGCCATCGAAAACAACTTCCGGGTGGCTTCAAAGAGATTCTGGTCCACCAGCCGTCGTCTCAGGAGGGGGAAGCAGTGCACAGTCAACACCGTGTATTGTGGGGACGGTGTGCTGCTGACCTCGACTCGAGATGTTGTGGACCAGTGGGGGGAATACTTTGAAGACCTCCTCAATCCCACCAACACGCCTTCCAACATGGAAGCAGTGCCCGGGGACTCTGAGGCGCGTTCCCCTATCTCTGGGGCTGAGGTTACCAAGGTGGTCAAAGAGCTACTTGGTGGCAAGGCCCCGGGGGTGGATGAGATTCGCCCGGAGTTCCTTAAGGCCCTTGATGCTGTGGGCGTGTCTTGTTTGACACTACTCTGCCGCATTGCGTGGACATCGGGGTCGGCGCCCCAGGACTGGCAGACTGGGGTGGTGGTACCGCTTTTCAAAAATGGGGACCAGAGGGTGTGTTCCAACTATTGTGGGATCACACTCCTCAGCCTTCCCAGGAAGGTCTATTTAGGGGTTCTGGAGAGGAGGATCCGCTGGATAGTCGAATCTCAGATTCAGGAGGAGAGGTGTGGTTTTCGTTCTGGTCGTGGAACTGTGGACCAACTCTATACTCTCGGCAGGGTCCTTGAGGGTGCATGGGAGTTTGCCCAACCAATCTACATGTGTTTTATGGACTTGGAGAAGGCATTTGACCGTGTTCCTCGGGCAATACTGTGGGGCGTGCTCCGGAAATATGGGGTATTGGACCACCTAATCCAGGCGGTTCGTATGACCGGTGTCAGAGTTTGGTTCGCATTGCCGGCAATAAGTCGGACCCGTTTCCAGTGAGAGTTGGACTCCGCCAGGGCTGCCTTTTGTCACTGATTCTGTTGAGGGGGTTCAGTTTGGTGGCCACAGGATTCGTTCTCTGCTTTTGCAGATGATGTCCTGCTGACTTCATCGAGCAGCTACCTTCAACTCTCACTGGATCGGTTTGCAGCTGAGTGTGAATCCCATTGTGAAGGGGCTGGGATGAGAAATAGCACGACCAAATCTGAGTCCATTGTTCTCGCCCGGAAAAGGGTGGAGTGCCATCTCCGGGTCGGGGATGTGGTCTTGCCTCAAATGGAGGAGTTCAAATACCTTGTTCACGAGTGAGGGAAGGATGGAACGTGAGATGGACAAACGGATTGGTGCAGCGTCTGCAGTGATGCGGACTCTGCACCGGTCTGTCGTGGTGAAGAGAGAGCTGAGCTGAAAGGCAAAGCTCTCAATTTACCAGTGGATCTACGTTCCTACCCTCACCTACGGTCATGAGCTTTGGGTAGTGACCGAAAGGACAAGATCGCGGGTACAAGCGGCCGAAATGAGTTTTCTCCATAGGGTGGCTGGGCTCTCCCTTAGAGATAGGGTGAGAAGCACTGCCATCCGGAAGAGACTGGGAGTAGAACCGCTGCTCCTAAGCATTGAGAGGAGCCAGATGAGGTGGCTCAGGCATCTGGTTAGGATGCCTCCAAGACGCCTCCCTGGGGAGGTGTTCAGGGCACGTCCAACCGGTAGGAGGCCTCGGGGAAGACCCAGGACACGCTGGAGAGACTATGTCTTTCACCTGGCCTGGGAACGCCTCAGCATCCGCCGGGAAGAGCTGGACAAAGTGGCCGGGGAGAGGGACATCTGGGCTTCCCTGCTTAGGCTGCTGCCCCCGCGACCCGACCTCGGATAAGCGGAAGAAAATGGATGGATGGAAGGACATTTTTGACATACAAATTAAAGGGACAGCAGTCATGTGTGCACGTTACACTATCATTGTCCTCAACATAAGAAACAAAACAAAACAAAACAAAAACAAACAAGCAAAAAAAAACAGAAAAACATGAGTCCTCACCAGGAGATGTTTGGATAGCAGAGGGGTCCAAAGTAGAGTATTATAGAAATGAAATCAATTCATCATTATTGAGATACTGTATGTTATTAGATATTACACTAATGTTCTGTATCAGCTACAACATAAAGATGAAATGTATTGTAGCTGCTAGCTTAAAATATATTGGCGGACATTGGATTGTTGTTAGCATCTTTAATTTACACAATGAATAGATGTTTGGAAAGCCCTCCTTTACAGTGTGATGGCTTTCATCTCCAAACTAGCAGCATTAGCTCAACAGCCTTAAACAAAAACAATGTTTTCATGAAATTAGAATGCTAATGAAATGTTATACTTGCATAAGTGTCACTTTGGAAGGTTAACTAAGAAAAAAGACGCTTAAGGTGAACTGTATCCTAAATCGAAAACATCAGGGCTCAGTTGGATTGTCTCCACCTGCAGAGGTCAAGTGTCGGAGTTGTCAGGGCTGAGCCAGCCGCCTCATGGCATCCCCACAGCACGACATGAAGTGGTAGCCCATCTCAGACGTCACGTCCAAGCAGCCTTGCCGCAGGTAAAAGTCCACTGAGGACCGGTTGGTTTGCAGCACGGTGAAGTTGAGCTGAGTGCAGCCTGCAGCCAGGCCCAGCTGGAACAGTCATCATGTAGCATTTATGCTAACTGAACAACAGAACAGTCAACACTAATACACGGTAAGCTAATACGAACCGGACAACACAAACTAACAGTCCAGTAGTGGACTAAATCAGAATGGGGCCAGGGGTGGGACAAATGATTGGGCTCTTTAAACCAAAATAACAAAGCTACATCATTTAACAAGTCCCACCTCCTATCCAGGCCCCGGGCCGGGGGCCTGCCGCCCTCCCAGCATGCACATGTAGCATCGATGCTAACCGAACAACACATTAAGCACAGATGACCTTGATGGTTCTAATGCTAAATGGACAACGCCAACTACAACAGTACACACAACCAGAATGCTAAGAGGGCATGCTAGTGCTAATTGCAGCTTGTGCTTCATGGCATCACGCACCTGTGCAACTTTGCTCATTAGCGCTTTACCCACACCTTTCCCTGAAAAACATTGATTTAGGTGTAAAAACACAAGGTGGCGTGTGCTTGTATACATTGATGGGGCTGACAGCGAGAGTATACCTCGGAATTCCGGCATGACGTACAAGTCCTCCATGTAAACGGCCCTCCCCCGCCACGCGCTGTACGAGTAGAAGTAAAGTGCAAAGCCGATCTTTGTATGACCTGAGAATATACATACATGTATTTGGTTCTTGTGTACGTACTCATACTACTCAACAGTGATGTTACTTGCAGTTGGCATGCAAATATAAAACGGATGGATGGATTTTAAAATGATATAATGTGTTTAGCGCTAATGCTAACTGGAACACACACGCTACACCATGCAACATGTAGGGCTAATGCTAAAGGGGCAGCACATTATACATAGATAACATCCAAGGGCGTATTTAGTCATTTTGGGGCCCAAAGCAAACCTAGTCATTGGAGCACTCGACGTTCTTTTTAATGTAATTTTTTTACAATCTGTGGCCATTTTCTTCCTGCATTTCAAATCTGTGACAGTTATCTGTCATCTTAAATTCCTACTTACATAGCCCCCCCAAAATGATTTTAAATATTCATGTTTATCACCCACTACCAAGTGTGATTGCGAAAGATTCTCCTTAAAATCATCCTGGGGGGTTATTACTATAGCAAGTGAGTCATCTCAACACTCTTACTGTATTTGATGAAAACATTAAGCAATATTTCACAGTGTTTACCCCTTTAATACTCATATCTATCAGCGAACATGTTTCATTATTGCTGTATTTTTCTCCAAAAGGGGGGCACTGCAAAAAAAGTTTGGGAACCACTATATTATGAAATAAAGAAGCCGATTCTACAATAGTGTCATTCCTGCAGTATTTTCAAATGTGTAAAAGAGCACGTCATATCCCCAAGCATGGCAGGCAGGGCAGGGGTCCCCAACCACCCAGGGGCAATGATAAAAACCAAAAAACCCTTAGAAAAATGAAATAATTTATAAATAACTACATTCAATTTTAGGTAGAGGGTTCTTGGTCTTATTGCAAGAACAATCTGCCGGGGTTTTGAAGCTAAACCTCCTATTCAAAATACTCTTTTCTGTGTCCACAACTACAGTGCGGGCTGAGGCTTCGACGGGACGTTAAATAAATAGCACCTTTAAAGGAATTCCCCTTTAACAGTGAATATGTAGGCACTAATTCTGATAAAATAATAAAATAATGACATTAAGAGGTGCTCAGGGCCACAAGAAGGCACATTTGCCCAACATCAGAGGCTTTCTATGATATGTGGTGATGTGTCTGCTGACATTTACACTTCATGTGGTTCAGGTAGCGCTTTACCGTCTTTACTTTTCTGCTGCTGTGGCACCTCAGCGATGACGCAGTGGAAGAATGGGTTCTTGGAGAAGCCGTCTTGTTCCAAGTCTAATTATTCAAGTGTACACACAGTTTTGGGGCACATTGAACCATTTTAGGAATACTAAAAAAAACAGCTTTCTTACCTCGCTGTGTGATTGTCACCTCCTCTGATACCTTCTCATACTCAGCCAGCTCCTAAAAGGGACATTAAATGAACATTACCTGAAATATTATTGTGCTTGATGCTCAGTCGTGTGTGTGTATGTGGGGGGGTGCGTGTGTGTGTGTGTGTGTCACCAGATTCATCCGCGCCACATCCTTGCAGTCATCCACGTTAGCAGCTCTAATAGAGAAGTCCATGATGGTGGTCCAGCGCTTCCCTGTGGTCCTGATGGGATGTTCCGTTGTGGAGGATGGACGCCTGCAGTGGAAGCTGAGGCAGCCGTGGATTAGCACACACACACACACACACGCACGCACGCACGCACGCACGCACACCCACACACACACATACATACATAGCGCCCCCTGCAGGGGGGAGGCGTGACATGACGTCACAACCCTTCAGGTGACTTAAGGCGCTTGCGTTTTTATTTTTCTTCTTCTTTCGTTTTACGGCGGTTGACAACCACATATAGGAGCATTACCGCCCCTTTCTGTTCCGGAGTATGGGTCAGAACAGGCTCACAATCTTATGCACAAAAATAATAACAATAATAATACAATCATATATACATATATAACAACTCTCTTTATATCATATAATATGTTTATATTTTTAGATCCTATAATATGTTTATATCCTATAATAAGCACCGGTATTCTTTAAAAAGGCAATCACTTCTCCAAATTGGCCCTTACATCCGCAGCCCCGAACATTCCCTAGAGGGAATACTTGGCGTCCCTGTTTCTCCTTCAGTGTGTCACGTTCCATACTGTAGCCCCTACACCTTAAAAATCACACGCTCCCCTGTCTCTTCCTCTTCCTGACACGCCAAGTCCAGTCCCATGTTTCCCTATCACGCCTGCATTTTTATCACAAATGTTGCTTTTTTAAAAAAGAGCTGCTTTGAATGCATGAGGTTCGTTTTAACCGGCAGTGTCCACGAACAGCCGCGTGGGGGCACCGTGACCTCAAAGTGTCCGTTGGCTTTGTTTCAAATCGCGCTCTCCAGGCTTAGCATTTCGAGGGCAGAAGTGCGTTCACACTGAGAAGTGTGGCAAATGCAGTGCACAGTACCCGGATGTTGCGCTCAATGTCGGGTGTGCAGCGGTGGACGCCCTCAATCGTCGCCATCTTTTCTACGTCACAGATAGGGAGGGACTTGCTCGAGTGGTCGCTATTAAACGTTAAAGGAGAGAAGATGATGCAGGTTAACGTTGTGATTAGTGCGGAAATTCCGGGTCTTTATGGAGAGCTGGTTCTTTTGGCTCCTTTCACTAGAAAAGGTTTTGGCTCCCAAGGTGCGCCTCAGATATTTTTGGTTGTTTTGAATGAATTTATTACCAAATTATTGTAGTGTAGTGTGTAAAATACTTACTAGTGTAAAAGAAGACATGATATCAAATGTTTATTGTTTACATCAGGGGTCCTCAACCACCTGGCCGCAGCAAAATTGTCAAGCGTTGACCGGTCCGCGGTGATAAAAAAGGTTTGGGGACCACTGGTTTACCTGGATTTATTTAAATCCTCAACGTACATCTACAAATATCTAAAATACAACACCCATCTCAATAGACAAGGACAAATATCTGCATGCAAATTTCTAACTATTTACAATCAACAAAACATATATGAAAAAGTGCAAAATAAAAAATAGCATCCAGGTAATAGTTGTGTCTTTACTGAATATTGAAATTCTAAATCCTCCTCCGTGTGCTGTGTTTAACCGCGCCACGGTTGTGTCAAAATTTAACAGAAAAAAAGACGAGAAAAAAACAAACGCTCCTGTTGTTCATTTCAACGAGCTGGGTCATAGAGACGATTCTTTTGCGACCAACACATCACTAATTATGATCATCATTTTGGGTAAGTGCACAATGACAGTACAGCAATGGATCAGTACCCTGTCAAAATGTGTGCACTCAAACTACATAGCCTACGCAGTGTGCAGTAATCAATTTGAGAGCCTGTAAACTTATATTCTTTTACACAACAAAACAAAACAAAGTAATAGAAATTGACAATTTAAATCATTCATTGTGCAGCTCTCACTAAAACTAGCAAATTCCACATTTTCCAGAGATGTTCTGTAGTTAAAGATGTGCTATATTTTTAGAGTTTATTGCTTTAAAGAAAAGCTGCACTTTTGGGGGAATTTTGCCTATCAACGACAATCCTTATGTGAGACATGAACACATTTCTTCTAAAGAAAAAAACATAGCTAAAAAGAGGCAGGTATTTAATACACACAATGGGACACCTTCAAAAGCCTCCAACAACATTTTTTGGTTTTATACTGTATACATGTGCCCATGTAGTAACAGGCACATTCATGATAACATGAAACACATACACTGTTTTGGCATACTTTAGTCATTTCCTTCCTGGTTGCATTGATTTCTTGTAAGCAACATAGAAACGAACACTAAACCTAGCATTAACTTTTCTAAATTCAAAAACAAAAACACAGAAGCAGTGGCAAAAGTTCCAATATCTAGTTTTTCCTTTCGTTAGTGGCCTGAGTCATTGTGAGCGCGGCGCTGACGCTGGTTGCTAGCCGGCTAGTAGCTAGCCGGTGTGGTGTGGCGAGGTGTCGCTACGCCTGCAGCGTAGTTCTTTGGCTTAACAATTTTAGTAACAACAATAACAATGTCACTGTAGCTTGGTTAATATGCAGGTCACATTTGATGTAAATGGAGTGTTGGGGCTTTTTGGAATTTTTTTTTTCAAAAAAGCTTTATAGGCTCTATATAATTGCCTCTTTTTAGCTGGTTGGATATCTTTACAACACACAGAAAAAAGAAATACAGATGTGTTCATGTCTCACATAAGAATTGTGAATGGTGGGCAAAATTCCAAAAAACTTGCAGTTTTTCTTTAAAGAGTATGAGTAATCATTTTGTTTGAACCTGAAAAGGCCATAAACAAAATAGAAAGCCATAAAATGACATGTCAATGTAAAAGCAACAATTAAGTCCCTTGTATCATTTTCAAAACATTTTCTTCTTAAAACACAGTCATGCATGGGAATAACATGTTACAAATGAAAACACTGCGAGCTAACAAGCTAAGTAGTTGGCAAGGGTCACACTTGACTCACGGGTAAACAACGCCCCCAGCGTTTCTGCGGAGAATTGCATGCCAACGTGCTTAAACCCGACTCAGGAAGAAGCCTAAACCTTCCTGTAAACCTGTATTTCCTCTCACATTTAACTTCCTTGCCCAGAAAATTGTTTATTCTTTACATTCAGACATAACTGCTGGTGGTTTATGTGTGTTCAAAGTGGCTAACAGCTAATTGGGAGAATGTTGCTTTTGTCCAAACATTTACTAAAAGTCTCTATCTAAATAGCACCGGGCGTTTGCTGCGGCTAAAAATAAAGCTCGTCACAGTGCGTGGCATTCTGCCGTGAGGTGGGCGGGGAGGAAATGAGGTAAAAACAGGGATTTTTCCAAGGCTGCCGGGGAATATACGAGCTGCTGCTATAAATAGAAGCTGACGACTGACTGGCTCTTGACGCTGAAACCTTGCAGAGCTGTTTCATCAGCGGCCTCCATGCTGACGCGCAATGTAAGAGTTAGTCAGGCAGACGTGAGTCACCTTTAAATAAGCAACACAGTTATCAATACATATAATATCAATACATTCAATCCAATCAGGATAGACCCAAGGTTAACCTGGGATTAAACATGGAAGAGGGACTCCTTTGGGCCTGTACAGGAAGCCACCTCCTCTTCCTGTTTAGTCTGGCATCGGATTGGTCCCCAAACTGCAGGAGCATTTTCCAAAAGCGTTGGGTCAGTTCATCGCAACGCTAAAAAGAGCTTCAAAATCAACAAGAAGCCATGAAAGAGCATACCTTTGCTTTGAGAAGCATATTTAAAGCGTTGATTCTTATTCTTTGCGTTGTGCGTCTCCCACAGACAAACAAAAGTTGGAACTTTTGTGAACTTTACCACTTCCCACAGTCTGAAAAAGAGAAACAAGGAAATGAGCTCATCAGCAGTAAGATAACTAAAAGGAGAGGATGTCATTGAATAAATGCAGCATATGTCCTTATTTGGGCATGTGCGGCTGTGTGACTTATTGTGACTCGTTGCAGCCATTAAAGAATAACGCAGCAGCTACTTTTTAACCAAGGAAAAGGAAAGCAAGCATTTTCAGTGAAAGGGACACTTTTAAATCTTTGCCGTTGACTGTAAATACTGTTTAAAGTGGTTAAATTGAACTATACCATCAAAGGGGGTAATAGCGACTCAGAAGATCTGCACAATCTCTTCAACATTTTAGTGTTTCCTTAAAGGATTACTGACGTGATTATCTACTTTGCTTAAATACTGTATGTGGCTGTGTGGTTAGCATGTTGGCCACACAGTCCACACAGATATCTGGAAGACCCGGGTTTGAATCTTCGCTTAGGCATCTTTGTGTGGAGTTTGCAACATCTCCCCGTGCGTGCATGGATTTTCTCCGTTACTCTGGCTTCCTGCTACATTCCAAAAACATGCATGTTAGTTTAATTGGCGACTCTAAATTGTCCAAAGGTATGAATGTGAGTGTGAATGGTTGTCTGTCTATATGTGCCATGCAATAGGCTGGCAGGTCCAGGGTGTACCCTGCCTTTCGCCCAAAAGTTATCTGGGATAGGCTCCAGCATACCCCCGCAACCCTAATGAGGAAAGCGGCTTAGAAAATGGACGGATGGATGGATGTTTGTAATTATGTTCTACATTGTTTCTTTTTTGAAAGCGAAACAATACATTTACCATGACCAATCCGTCATTTCCAGAAGGGATGCGATCAATATACTAACACTCGGCTACAGAAACCTAATGGTCTATGAGAAGAGGATGTTTCCAATGACCATAGCAGAGATTTGAGCAATGTGACAAGGAGAAAAAGAGGGAGAAACATTTGGAGATGACGTAGAGAACTTGCAAAATATGGACCTACACCTTAAGACATGGAGATGAAGATTGGTTGCCTTTGTAAACTAGCTCAAATCAACCAATGTAGACGTCCAAATATTCTTTAAAGTGTTATTAGTGGTAACGTATTCCCTTTTGTTATATTATTAATTTTGGCTTTTTTGTTGTTCTTTGTTTTAATTGATTTGTATTTTTCTTCTTTAATGGTCGAGCCAATAAAAAAACAAAACAAGCTGAGGACCCAAATGGCCCCGGGCCACACTTTGAACACGGTTGCTGCAAGGAATTCTTGGCCAAATAAGGTCAGGTTTGTCTGAGATATGAAAAAGTATAAAACGGTTCATTTAAAACATTTTTGGAAATGCTCTCGTTGAATAAAGTCTTCACTAAGAAAAAAGAAAAAAAGTTATACAATGATGAACTCTTGACATATTTGGGCTAGTCGGACAAACACTCTTTGACTATGCAAACGAGTGTGAGAATGAATGCACCCTAAATCAAGCTCTGGAAATGTTTGAGAACAATAAAGTTCCCATTTCTTTTCACGCTTTCTTTATTCTGCTGGAACATGCTGTATGCTGTCCCTGTACACTAAAATAACATTGATTACATACTACCCATCATTAGGATAATAAAGCAGACCTTTATTATCAACAAAGCAATGTTTAGTTTGCTTTTTAAAGTCTATGCCTGCAAAAATGGTGTTTAAACAACAAAGGCAAAGATATTTCAATTATTTACTTGTTATTGTTGCTTTTTCATCAGATTGGGTGCAAAAGGTGCATGTTGGACTCCTGAATGGACTGCACCACATTTCCCGCATCGCCGTGTTATTCAAATGTTAGAATGGCAAGTCACATTAGGACAGTTCAACATTGTCTGAAAAGGAGCAGGTAGAAGCGGAGATTACTTAATCTTATCCTTTCATCCATACTTTTTATTGCTATTTCATTCATACCAAATCTTGAATTAATGAGTAGTAAAGACAATCAGGATAAATCCATACGGTACTGGAGACAAACTTTCAAGCACAGTTTGTCTTCCTCAGTTGTGGAGGTGAAAAGTTCAGCTTGTTCTTTAAATAGCATGAATTCTTGTGTACTTATACCTGAAAGAGGACATTAATGGTAGATAAACATAACTACATGCGAGTGAAAGTTGATTTGCAGCAGCTGAGAAAAGGGAACTTCAACTTTACATCACTTTACTTCCCTAATTCACATTATGCTGTTGGCCAACCAAGACTATTCCAGAAAAGCTGAAAGTCTCACCTTACAGTGCGTTTGACCCCCCCGCCACTGACCTTCCAGGAGGCGATGGCCTTCTGACAGTCTCACTCTCAATCTACAAAGAACGTGTTGGGTGGGGGTACACTCTTCACTAATAATATTAGTAGTGGATTTAATATTGTAATGCAGTGGATGCTGACTCCACACACGCTGCCTTGTCACCTCTCATCATGGCAAGCGTATACTGTGAGTATGAGATGCTCCATTATGTCACCAAGGCGGCAAGAATGGTTCCAGTGTGTACAGCAAGGCGCTGCGGCGGGCGTGACGTCCACAAGCTAAATGTTTTTGGGCCTAGCCCAGAAGCAAACAGGGACCCTACTGTTTGATACACACTCGCACGCACGCACACACACACACACACACACACACGTGGAAGCATTTTATGGTTTGCCAGTGTTCAAAAAGCCTGCAGAAGCAAATGTCGGCCATTAAAATGACTCGACATGCTGGCGAATGACGTCATGACATCACTAAAAATAGATTTCAATAGACTGTTTATGAGAAAAAACTACACAAATGTGCACATATATGTAGTTTTCAGATATTGATAAGGGTAACATTGACACCACCTAAGGCTAGTATCAGATCAATAACAGCATGATGAGATCAATGTTTTTCAATTCGCTTCTGTTTATTCATTACAGATATATTTTTGTTGTTGAGTTGTTCATACTGTACCCGATATTATAAGTAAGTATTAGATAAGCTTGCTCACTCTGTACCTGACTAACGTTATGTCTGTGGCAAACTTGCAATTTGCAACTAATCTAATGCAAGACTGAAACAAGACGTCTTTCTTCAATACTTCCAATTCCCAGGGTGAAAGCCATCAATCGGAAAATCATGCAGTGTATCGCACTGTCCTTTTCTATCGTGCAAGACCCAAGATTTTCCGTTGGAACTGTGGAGTTCCTCGAGCCACGCTTGGCAATGCCGAATCACAAGTTTTTCAGATGTTTTACAATGTTGTACAGTGTTGTTTACAGCCGCCACGTTCAGAAGCAAACTGCTGATGCTGTATATATTAGCTTCACATCAGATATGTGTAAATTCCACAACAAGAAATATGTGATGTTAAACATATCAGAATGGGAAATTGAGAGTTGGGCAATATTGGATATGGGTGAAAAACTCTAATTTATATATCGTTAAATTGTTTACAAACAAAAAATGACCAAAGCGGAAAAATACGATTTGAATGAAAGCCAATGATAGTTTTCTCCTTTTGTTGACATATTTTGCAGTAATGACTTTGCCTAAACAATTGTGTGTAATAAAGGGAATAATTGTATTATTTAGTTGATATTGTTACATTGTCTTATATTGTTGTATTAAATATTGTTGAATAGTCGTTTTCCTTAAAATGTTCTGTGTTTTATTCTGAAAAACGAGAACATAAAATTCAATTATCTTGAATTAAATACTATCAGTATCAGAATCATCAATACTGCCCTGTACAGTATCTACTTGGTATTGGATTGATCTATCCTCCCACTCCTACCTGGCTGGGTCGTATCAACTTTCGTCTATGACTGCTGTGTTTATTTTGACAACTTTTTTGTTGTGTTGTTCATATCGAACGTACGAATAGCCATGTTATCACCTAAGAATACTATTAATAATTAATATAGCAATTAATATAATTACCATAATGAGAAAGGGGTGTTTTATTTTAAGGAGCTACAATTATACAATCGTGTCATCTTGTATTTGAGTTTTTCAAATGAAAACAGTTCCAGAAAGTCGAAGAGAACCTGTTGACTTGTTGTTCAGATCGTCATGTACAGTAAAACGAATTTCTTCACCTTCTTGTAAATAATCGCTATGCCTACACCCCCACCTCGCGTCAACTTGGTGTGGCCCGCCCCGCGCCACTCTGACGTCCCAGCTGTTTTAAAACGGTTGTGCGCGAGCTGCGCCAGACCACTGCCGCACGAGCGTAGCGTAGCACAACATAGCCAACCTTATCTTGGTGTAGCATGTGTGTCACTTTCCCCTGACGATATAAGACAGGCGTCCTTTTTAGATAAAGTTTGTCTTTTTAGTTGTTTATGCTAGCAGTGTGTTCGTGTAAAGAAGCCCCGCGTCGTAGCTGAGACGCTCACGGACGTCGCTTGCATGAAACTGTGGCCAGGTAAGAACACTATTATCGCGCCGCCATTGCTCACCGAAGTGCCTAACGAATCCACAACTTTAAAGGTTATCCAGCTCGTGTGTGTCACTCACGCCGCATATCACATGTCTGAATGTGTACGCTTACCTGGTTTAATGTGATGCTCTATTCGGCGTATGAACCTGGAAACAGAAACAAACTATTTAGTCTCTTTAGGGTAATTCTTTTTTCCCCCTTTACTCCTCAGTCCTCTTCTTATACTTACTGTATCATCATCAAAGCTATAACGAATCCTTACGTTTGCAATGGAGTACAATATATCGGTTATGTTGCAGCAATGTCAGTCACTACATTTATATGCACTAGGGAAAAAGATTATTGCATTAATTTTTATGTGCCTATTTTGACACCAGTAAAAATACATTAAAATAGACACAACAATCCCTAATCGCGCTCATCAGACCTGATTGTAAGCAGTGTTCCTTCTTTATAAAGTATATTATTATAGTAGTGGCACAAAAGGCCTGTTTGTGACATTCTAAATATAGATTTTAACTCTAGACATGAAATAGCACCCATATGGTCACCTTTACATTCATATCACCCAATATAGTATATGTAATCAGAGGAAATAAGCCATTTAAGACACAAATAAAGCTTGTGGTTGTGTGTTCCGGTAGGGGAGAAGAATGGGTAATGGACAGGAACTGACGTCAGCGGTGTTTTCGTGTGCTTAAACAATAGCCCGTTGTTGTTATGATTATTATGCTAATATTGTGCTTGTGATGAGATCATTAAAATGACATATAATACAATTGTACATATTTATACACACGCACAAGAAACAAAGCAAATATCATTTAAACATAGATGTGGAACCTATGTTATGTTTGTTAGCTATTAGCATAGTTAATGACCATAATTGCCCCATAATGTTTTGGAGGGACACAGCGTTTGGCCAGCAATCCAATTAGAGATTGTTCATGCAAAGGTGGACTTGACATAAAAGTGTGAGAAATGGATGGATTAGTTTTGTGAATCCACCATATAAATGTACTGGCCACTCGTCCTGGATAAACTTCAGACACTCCCAGTAGCATGCCATTGTTTGTACAAAGCAAACATATTTAAGTGACAATGTAAGGTTGCTTCCTGCACAGGAGGTCGGGGTGGTGGGGGGTCAGGGTCAACTAACAAAGGCCAGCAAAGCGTTTGTTTCTGCACACTTCTAAAGGAGGTGATGTTGACAGAAGGAATGAGAAACACTAACACTTGCGACACAATGGAGAAGAGGCGTTGCTCTGGTTCTTGTAGTCGGCGGTGAGACAATATCAGCTTGATGGTTGCATAAGTGTGAGGTCACATAAAGGTTCTTCAGAATTTACAGTATGTTAGCTTCTTTTTTGCACTTCAACACCGTTTGTCCTTAGCTTTACAAAACGCCGCTACAGTTAAAGCCGCCACAGCATCTGTGGGCGCTAATCAAATGAGACTTGTAAATCATTAGATAGCCGGGCTTTCCACTGATCTAATCTCGTTGTTCCAGACAGAAGCAGTGGATGCAACAAAACGCCCTCGATAGCAGAAAGGCGGAAGAGTGCAAGAGGATTCACGGAGGACCAGCTGACAGCAGGAAGTTGCAGCAAAGCACACACTAGACTCGTCATGTCCCTTGGCACTTTCCACCTCATGCAGACCCTGAAGAACTCTCCTGCTGCGCTGCGTCGACGCTTCCGCCGCGACCGCACGGAATCCCTGTCGCATGGAGACCCGCTCTTCAAGGTCCACTATCTCGGCACGGAAAAGATCTTCTCTCTGGATCGGGAGCAGGCCCAGGAAGCCATCAGCCGCTTGCTGGAAAGCGTGGGCAACGCGAAGAAGCTGAGCAAAGATCACGCCTTGGTGGTGCGGCCTAGATACGTGGAGGTCAAAGAGCTGAGCACAGGGCGCCAGCTCACCAAAACATACCTGCAGGACATTGCCTACTGCGCCGCTGATGCCACCCGCCCCAACGTCTTCCTGTACATCTGCAAGCACCACGGCCAGCAGCTGCAGTGTCGCGTCTTCTGGTGCAGCAGGGCCGAGAGGGCGCGAGACATGACCGCCTGCCTGGCACACTCATTCCAGCAAGCTCTCAGTGCCTGGCAGCAGGACAGCGAAGAGGGCGGGAGATGTGCAGAGGAGTCGGCCAACTCTCCTGAAAACACCAAGAGCTCCACGCTGCCTGCCAGTCTGGGAAAAGGTACGGCCTCTATAGTAGCATTTTTGATTCGTAATCACACGAGCCCAATTGTTCTGTGTCTGGGCCCACTTCACACCTAAAGTCAGGCAAGTTTGGCTAGTGTGTGTGTGCGCACTGATCCGTGCTCAAGCACCGTACACGGTTGCAAGAGGTGGGCCAGGGCATGACACAATTCCATGGACACATGGAACAGGTCCAATAAAATGACTAATGTGATTGCTAATTGAATGTTACTGATAACTGACAATTCATAAAAGAAATAGAATATAAAGACTAATCCAAAGTCAAAACCCCACGCTCGCTAACCCAATATAATAACCCACAATACATTCAGGTGCATAGTAAAGATGTCATGTAATTAATGTGATCGTTCCTCTCACAAGTAATTAATTAAAACATAGCATTCATTGTAGGAATATAATACAAAAACAACGTAATCCATAAGTCAAACCCAGAACTTTTCCAGCCGGGGAACCTCACTCCATTCACACACCACCTCGTATACACGTGCGGATCTAAGAAAACACCTGTGACCCAAGAAGGGTCCTTACTGGCGTCTGTTGACTGTTAATTTACTAAACATGACTTGACTGCCTGTGTCGTCTCCTTTTTTTAAAGTTCACTGGAAGCAAAGAGGCTCTGTGTCTCGCAGCCCCCTCAGAAGTATCACCAGGAGAGGTTCCGCCTCGGACAGCTGGAGCTGAGCCTCCCCCAATGAGCTCTGACTGTGTGGATACACTGGGAACGTCAGGACTGAGGACTGGTGCTCTTTCTTCTCCCTGGATTGGCTGCTGGCTTAAAGGGTTGGCCTGAAGCTTGAAGATGAAAAGTCCCAAAATGATAAAGCCTTCATTTATTTTTGAGGATTTTTTTTGTCTCACGTTTGTCAGCACTTTATTTCCCAAATGATTATTTAAAATTAATCATTAACATTTCCAGAGGAGTAACATTTTTACTTTTTTTTTTTAACAACATGCTGGCTCTGCTTGGAGGGCTGACCAGCCTTGACTTGCTGCTTTGTTTATCATGGAACACTGGGAACGTTGTGTCCCGTCAAGAGAGCCTCTTCTTGGAATGCGTGGCCATGCACCTGCATTCCTAGCTCTCTTCCTCCCCGTCCGAGTACGACTCTTCATCGCCCAGCCTTCACTCGGGCCTAAGCATCATTTTAAAGCAAAATGTCTTATGGTTTACAAAAAACACCCAAGCCTTTATAAAAGGGACATGCCGGTTGAAGGGGTTTAATTGCCTGCTTTTTTCAATGTATGTTTTTTAAATATAATTATGTACATATTTAATTAAATATCATTTTATACATATTTCTTCCAAGTGCCTCCACATGTTCTCAAAAGCGCTGTGTTACAACAAGACAAATGTTTAACTTTGAATGATGAATGAGACTGTTTCCATTACTCTTGACTTAGTGTTGTATTTGGCCAGAAGAGGGAGGGACAGAGAGAGAGAGAGAGAGAGAGTGTGTGCGCACGCACTGATGTGGGGGGCAAAATGTTCATAGGAGCTCCTGGTGGCAGTCATGTGACACGTTTCTCAGGAGTTGAAGCGTTAAAATAGCCTGCAAACAAGCTGCATGGTTTTTGTAACTTCGCAGACAACAGAAAAATCAGTCTTCCGCAGAAGAGTCGTGCTCAGTGGGTGTGCTCACCAATCTGGTGTTCTTCTTAAACCTCTGCACCTCCAGGAGGGTGTGGACGTGCACACACCTCAGATGCTTCAGCTCCTCCACCACTGCAAGGGAGGGAAAACAACGTAGCACAACAGGACACCTTGGTATCCAATATAAATTACTGATGCTTATGTTGAGTTTGCTCTCCTACCTTTGTCGTAGTGCAACTCGTTATGGTTCCCGTAGACCACGTACATCTCCAGGAAGTTGAGGAGCGCCCCTGTAGCAAGGAAGCGCTCCGTCGCAGGGAGACTTTGGATGTAGCGCATGTCCAAGGCGAAGGGGTTGGATGGGAAGGGGACAGTGCAGAGAGACACCAGCTCGCTAACCACGTCCCACACACGAACACCTTCAAGAAAGCAGACGTGTGAAGCTGCTGCGATGGAGTCCCTCTCTTCACGTTGGACTCTGATTACCTCCGGCTTGCCAGTCTGTGATGGACTTGAGCTTCATGGGTGTGTCCCTCACCATGAAGTCGCTTCCTCCGATGTTGACCAGGCGCTCGTGGTTGGAGCGTATCCAAGCATATGGACGCCCGTATTTCACGTAGCCCGCCAACAGGAAGAGGGTGCAGTTCACCTCCTGTAGAGGAGATATGCTTTTTAAGACGTGCAAATGTTTTCTTTTTTGGAAGGGGGTGTCTCTCTTGTCTCCTTACAGACTCTGCAATCTCTCCATCGCTGGGGGAGGCTGGCAGGAGATGCTCCTCACTGGTGGAGGCAAAACAAACATGTAGTAAATGCAACTACATGTAAACACAAGTATTTGTTAAATGTGGACCGATTGTTTTTCTGACCTGGGGGCGTGTTATGTCGGTGTGTCTGACTTGGACACACCCTCCTGATGTGGGTGTGTGTGAATGTGTTGTGTGTGTGTGCGGGACCAAATCGGATACGGGCGTGTCTGTTTGAACACGGGGCAGGTAAGCCAAGATGTACCAGCGTGTTGCCACTCACCTCTTAGCATGTTGGTGCGTCTCGGCCTGCGTTGGAGAGGTAGACGGCGGACCCTCAGGCCCCCCAGGCAGCGGGGAAGCGGCCGGACTAGCCAAGCTGAGGGAGCTGCTGCTGGCTGACGCGTCGCTGCTGCTGGAGCCGCTGCTGGAAGATGCTCTGGACACGGCGAAGCCCGGGGAATGCCAACCCTGCAGGACAGCGCTAGCAATGGTTATGTGGTGCTGACACACTCGTATCATTCACTTACAAAATGTCCACAAATATGCATTTACGATATATTATGAGTAACAATGCTTACTTCTTTGCATTCATATTTCAAAAAGTATTCTCATGAAGATATTTGAACTGACCAGATCCTCATTGACAACTGTCAGCAGCAGCTCCTCCTTCCCCCTCAGCCAAGGCTGGAAGTACTTAAAACCCTAGGAGGGAAGAACCCAAGCTTTAACACTTCAGTGTTCCGTCTTTCGTGCAAATATTTGCTGAGGCCACACCTGCAATGAGCCCAGCAAAGCCAGATCAGACAAAAAGTACTGCAGCTTCCTCCTCTGCTCCCTCTCTCGTTTCTGGAGACACACATAAGAATAGCATCTACAGCTCGTGTCGTAGCAACAGCAGCACCGCCCTGTTGCTGGCAGCATCCCTGGCCGCGGACCATGCACGCATTCAAGCCTGGCTACGAAACACGCAATGGCGCTTGTCTCAGTTAGAATGAACCTCCTTCGTGGTGCTAATTGCTACAATTCAGCGCAGCGTGAAAGACTTACGCTAACGCTGGTCATCGTGGGAGGAAAAGGTGCAGTCGTGACGACGCATGCTCCCGAAGAGCACCTAAAAAAACCTTTCAATATGCAGTTCAACGCGCCGTTGTTTGGGTTTGGCAGCTTGTGTTGTCCCCTCTCGCCTCATCGCTCCTTTAAGGCTGTTTTGCTATTCGCGCACTTCCGTATTTGCGCTTAAATACGTACACTACTTGTACATTGTGTACTTAGTTTCCGAGGGTGCCGAGTTTGGCAGCGTAGTGCTGTTCCAAATCCATTACTGTCGTTGCGCACTTACCGGAAGTGATTCATTCTTCCTCTCCCCTTTTTAATTGTGAATTAGCCCCGCCCCTTCAGCAACGTACACCAGGGTGCACTCTCATCATTCCGGGCGTGTGCAGTGCAACGTTCGGGTACTGACAGCCCACTGAACTTTGCCAAACCTCTCGCGTGAACGAACTTTTGCACTCAACATTTTAGGAAAGTGCGCAAATTAAACCTCAGCCTTTTTTCTGTAGCGCCATGACCTCGTAAATTGTAAGAACGTTTCGGCGCCCCTCGTGGCCAGATGTATACATACAAGTACATTTCAATACGTTTGGAATAGTTTTTAAAGTTAGTTTTTTAAAATTCATTCATTTATATATATATATAAAAAACAATATAACATAAATATAAAAGTTCTCCGATTTTATCTGCCGAAAACACAGTTACAAATTCAGTTACAAAGAACATAATCTTATAAACACAAACTCATATATATATATATTATATATATATATATTATATATATATAT
>QODF01000069.1:1324997-1356473 GCA_024372805.1 Oostethus manadensis
TATATATATTATATATATATATATTATATATTATATTATATATTATATTATATATATATTATATTATTATATATATATATTTATATTATATAATATATATTATATAATATAATATATATATATTGCGTCACATAACTTTTTAGTTTCCAAATTACAGTTCACTTAATGCCATTCACAACAACAAAAATGTCAATGGTAAACGTATACAAACGTATTTCATATTTGCTTAACATACTGTATTAAATTCATCTTTTAAATATGTCTGGCTTGGATTCTTGGGTTTCTTTTTTCAGATTGTTTCATAAATTGATTATTTTTACAGATCAGTTTAGTTCTGAATATTTTTTCATTTATCTAAAGATCTCTGTTACTTTTAACTATAAACTTTAGTCTTTTTATGAGCTTTCAGCACAATTTTCAGAATACTACTGTATAATCAGATGAGATGGCTCGGGCATCTGGTTAGGATGCCTCCAAGACGCCTCCCTGGGGAGGTGTTCAGGGCACGTCCAACCAGTAGGAGGCCTCAGGGAAGACCCAGGACACGTTGGAGAGACTATGTCTCTCAGCTGGCCTGGGAACGCCTCGGAATCCGCTGGGAAGAGCTAGACGAAGTGGCCGGGGAGAGGGACCTCTGGGCTTCCCTGCTTAGGTTGCTGCCCCCGCGACCCGACCTCGGATAAGCGGAAGAAAATGGATGGATGGATATTGTATAATCTACTCATTTATGAAATTACAACAATTTTAACTGAAAGAATGAGGGATTTGTTGAATCTCTATTGTTTTCTACTGATTATTCTTACGGCTGTTTTTTTGCAAGATATATATACACATCTAAATGCTAAACATACAGTATGTTTAGCAGGCGAATCCCCATGCTTCATTCAATGCAGTAGGTGTAAAATCTACAGTGCTTTGTTATGCTAATAATCATTTATTTTGTGTATTGTTTTTGATATTTTTACCTTAGCATACTGTATATGTGATTTCCAACACGAATTATCATCCAAAATAACACCAAAAAACGTGATTTCTCATAGTCTGTTGTTTTCAATACTATCTATATTGATTGAAGCACCACTGTCTCTCCGTGTTACTGAATATATAAAAAAAATTTTTTTTCAAGATTTAACAATAATTTACATACATCAAACCATGTTTTTATTCTTTTCAATTATTGTTTAACCACACTAAACAATAATATAAATGTAGTATAAGAGTATCAAATAAATTAGTAACATCCCCAAACAGAATACATTTGAGCAGTTTGGATACACAAACAAAACTGATTTACAAAATACATTGTTTTGGCCCATGGACTGACCCGCTGAGGTACTCCACACTGAATACAATGTGATACAGATTTTATGTATTCGTCTGAAAAAACTGATATTCCTCCATCCATCTTCTATGCTGCTTATCCTCATTAGGGTCATGGGGGTATGCTGGAGCCTATCCTAATTTACTTTGGGCGAGAGGCAGGGAACACCTTGGACTTGTCGCAAGCCAATCACAGGGCAGACAAAAAGCTATTCACACTCATATTTATACCTGCGGACAATTTAGAGTCGCCAATTAACCTAACATGCATGTTAATTGAATGCCATTGCTGTGGGGTGGTTGGTTTGAAATCTTTGCTTAAAATATTGTATCTTTGAATTTGTCTAACCTGATTACAAATTCTCTATTTTTGAAAATTGTGGAAGCTTCTCTCCATTTTATCCATTGATCCATTTTCATTATCGCTTATACTCATCAGGGTCGCGGGTATGCTGGAGCCTATCCCAGCTGACTTTGGGGGGAAGGCGGGGTACACCCTGGACTGGTCACCAGTCAATCGCAGGGCACACATACAACCATTCTCTAATGGACAATTTAAAAATCAATCTTGTAAACTATTGGTTTACAAGATTCAACTGCAAAAATTCCTGAGCCTTAAATTCCTAATTTACATCTACTAATATGCTACTTACATTCAAAGGGATAGGGTTGCAGGAGTCTCTGAAGCCAGAATCAAACTTTTCAAAATAAACTTTATTCTGTCAGAATGTTGATGCAAAACACTTAAATAACAAATTATTAGATGTGCAAAAATTAGCAAAACATTTGACTACTTGATGCTAAAAATAAATGGAGGCGTTGTCAGAGAAAACGACTTCTGGACTTGAAGTAAACAAAAAAAGTTCTGATCTGTTTGGGCGAGATGGTCACTGAGAAAGGTTCTTCTCCAACGTTGCTGGAGCTAACATTCACTGGAAAAAAACAATATCAGAAGCAACACGTCTGAATTATTATGTAGAGCTTCATTTACTACTTGCAGTGCAAAAAAGGACCGGATAACATTGATGGTTACAGTGGACATACATGTTGAATAAATCACAAATAATAAAATTTAATTTAATCAAAACTTACAAAATTTATACGCACGCAAAACACGGAAAAAAAAAACATCAATATGTGGAGTAAAATTCTGACAAAGTCAAGCAATGAGCCCATCCATCCATTTTCCTCTGCTTATCCGGGTCCGGGTCATGGGGGCAGCAGCTTCAGTAGGGAAGTCCAGACTTCCCGGTCCCCAGCGACCTCTTCCAGCTCCATCGGGAGGACACCAAGGCGTTCCCAGGCCAGCTGTGAGACATAGTCCCTCCAGCGTGTCCTAGGTCTTCCCGGGGGCCTTCTCCCGACTGGGCATGCCCGAAACACCTCACCAGGGAGGCGCCCGGGAGGCATCCGGACTAGATGCCCGAGCCACCTCAACTGGCTCCTCTCGATGTGAAGGAGCAGCGGCTCTACTCTGAGCTCCTCCCGGATGGCCGAGCTCCTCACCCTATCTCTTAGGGTGAGTCCAGCCACCCTACGAAGGAAACTCATTTCCGCCGCTTGTATCCGCGATCTCATTCTTTCGGTCATGACCCATAACTCATGACCATAGGTGAGGGTGGGAACGTAGATCGATCGGTAAACAGAGAGCTTTGCCTTCCGGCTCAGCTCTCTCTTCACCACGACGGTCCGGTACAGCGACCGCATTACTGCAGATGCTGCACCGATCCGTCTGTCGATCTCACGCTCCAACCTTCCCTCACTCGTGAACAAGAACCCGAGATACTTGAACTCCTCCACCTGAGGCAAGACCTCACTCCCAACCCGGAGGGTACAGTCCACCCGTTTCCGACTGAGAACCATGGCCTCGGATTTGGAGGTGCTGAGTCTCATCCCAGAAGCTTCACACTCAGCTGCAAACCGCTCCAGTAAACGCTGAAGGTCACAGCCTGATGAGGCCATAAGGACCACATCGTCTGCAAATAGCAGAGACGAGATCCTAAGGTCACCAAGCTGGACTCCCTCAACACCTTGACTGCGCCTAGAAATTCTGTCCATGAAGATTATGAACAGAATCGGTGACAAAGGGCAGCCTTGGCGGAGGCCAACGTTCACCGGAAACAAGCTCGACTTACTGCTGGCAATGCGAACCAGGCTCCTGCTTCGATTGTACAAGGACCGAATGGCACGTAGAAGCGGACCATCAATCCCGTACTCCCGGAGCACCCCCCACAGGACACCACGAGGGACACGGTCGAATGCCTTTTCCAGGTCTACAAAGCACATGTAGACTGGTTGGGCAAACTCCCACATACCCTCGAGTACCCTTGCAAGGGTGTAGAGCTGGTCCAGTGTTCCGCGACCGGGACGAAAACCACATTGCAGCTCCTCTAACCGAGGTTCGACTAACGGTCGTACCCTTCTCTCCAGCACCCTGGAGAAGACTTTCCCTGGGAGGCTGAGGAGTGTGATCCACCTATAGTTGGAACACACCCTCCGGTCACCCTTTTTAAAAATGGGGACCACCACCCCGGTCTGCCAGTCCAGAGGTACTGTTCCCAACTTCCATGCAATGTTGTAGAGGCGTGTCAACCAACACAGTCTTCCCAACATCCAGAGTGGACATGTTGGGGGACTGTGCTGTCAACTTGTGAATATTTGTTACTGTATAAACTTTCTCTAAACTCTTAAGTTTACTATTATGCACTTTATACATTTTTGTACATGCTAAACTCAGGAAGCGAACAAACTCCATAATAAAATCTGCTTCTTCCTACTTATTTTCGAACGTTTGCAAGAGTAAAGGTGATGTACGTCTCAGTAACTTTGTTAAGCATGTTCCAAATAAACAAAACCAACAGCATTACCATTAGAATTATCGAGTGTTCAAATAACAAAAGGCTTACTTGAGTATATTTCTTCTGTAGTTTTCCATGTCCACCTCTGCATGCTGGCCACATCCCAGGTTCCTGTCAGGGACCGCTCCTCCATGGCCGACACCTCCCCAACAGCCTGCAGCACATCCTGGGCACACAAGAAGTGTAAAGTAGAGAGTTGACTCTCGCTACGTGCTTGAATGTTTTTCAATGTGATGGCCCCACCTGTAGGTTTATGGTGACTGGCTTCGAGAGCTCGGGGTCTTCACCCTTCTCAAATATGTGCATGAGCCTCAACAGGACGCGATCGTAGTCCGGCTCAGGCTGCCGATTCTTGCCTAAATGGAAAGGGAGTTGGACACTTTTTGACTAGCACAAAAAACTCAGCTGCTAAATGTGTCTCCCCACAGCGGACCTGAGCGGACGTAGCCGAGGTGGACGTCATGATGGGTGCTATAGTTCCAGCCGGGTATGCTGAGGATGAGCAAGTGGAGGTTGGCAGGCAGCACCAGGGCACGTGAAGGAGAACTTCCTCTGGGCTTCTTCTCAAGCCAGCCTTTCTCTTAAGAGCACAGAAGACCAACACCAAACCAGGGGTGTCTAAATTTAAACCAATTCAATGTAGGTCAGTATGTACATATGCTTCTCAAATAGTAGGGCGGGCCTTCTGGGGGTAAACTCTCAGGGGGGGGCATAAGAGTCCGGGAGTACTTTCAATGTGAGCTCAGACCTGCCAACATGTAAAAAAATGATCATACTAAACATGCAATTTGACTCTGGAATACGCTTGTATGCTTCACAGTTCTCCATTTTGTTAGCTTTGTGTTATAGGTGACAAAGCAAATTAGTGTAAAGTGGAAAAGCCTCTCGGGACTGGCTAACTCATGTAGACATACAGCAAGCGTTTGTTGCCTTAACCAAAACAGACACTCGCTGTTTTCACACTTGTCACTTTGGCCAAAGGCATAAGTAGAATAGGCGACAAAGTATTTTTTGTAGGCATGGTTTTCATCCATTTGTGCATACTTTTATTTTGATTCTTGTAAGCCTGGATCAGATGCCCTGCGACTGGCTGGCGACCTGTACAGGGTGTACCTCGCCGCTCCAGCATACCCTCGTGAGCCCTAATGAAGATATTAAATAGAAAATGGATGGATAAATGGTCTTTTCAGATGCTATTTTATACTCCAGCTATCCAGCCATTTACTTCTGCTTATCCGAGGTGAGTCAGGGGGGAAGCAGCCTAAATAGGGAAGCCCAGACTTCCCTCTCCCCGACCACTTCGTTCACCTCCTCCCGGCAGATTCAGAGGCGTTCCCTGGCCAGTTCCAACGTGTCCTGGGTCTTCCCCGAAACCACAGCTCGAACGTGCCCTGAACACCTCCCCAGGGAGGCGTTTTTGAAAACCTCCTCAATCCCACAGACACGTCTTCCAATGAGGAAGAAGTGCCTGAGGACTCCATGGTGGATGCTCCTATCTCTGGGGATGAGGTTACGGAGGTGGTCAAAAAGCTCCTTGGTGGCAGGGCCCCGGGGGTGGACGAGATCCGTACAGAGTTCCTTAAGGCCTTGGATGCTTAAGGACTGGGGGTGACTTGGTTGACACGAATGTGCAACATTGCGTGGACATCGGGGACCCTGGATTGGCTATTTTATACTCTTATCTAGCAAAGTTGTTGCAGTAATTTTGTTGTATGTCTTGACTACAAAGACCAAGATTTCATGCATTCTCTAATCTTTCTTTCGGTGGCTAACTATCTTTAAAAAAATGAAATGGGTGCATTTTGTTAGTAACTGTGGTAGAATCCAATGTTTTATTTTGAAGCTTATTTTGCACTGAACAGAAAGTCCCTCTACACATTTTAATTCTAGTTATGTGCTGTTGTTTCATGTCGCTTAGCGATCATGATACTACAATACTACAACGCAAGTCGACATGTGGACGCCAGGTTGTCGACGTAAGTGGGACAGACCGAAGTGGGTTTTATTGTACTGGTCGCCGCATTAGGTATTTTTTCCGACACATCGCTGTTTTTTTGCCTCCTGGATTCCAGAGAAGAATATTATTTGGGTTTGAGTTGGGTCAGGTTGTCGACACGAACAAGACGGACAGGTTCTACAGTTAGGGATTAAGGATGTCCAAAAATATTGGCCCGATACTGGCAAAAAATTTTTCTTAATTGTAAATATCAGTATCAGGCTTTTTTTCCTTGTAATGAAAAACGATTTTTAAAAATGCTGTATATACTGTAGGTCTATAAGCCATCGTATTTATCAGCACGCAAATTATGACCTCATCAAACCGCGCCATGAAGCCCACAAACAACTGTGGGTGTCTAGTAACAAGTAACAACAACTAGTAACAAGTCTGACTAATGTCTGGTATGGAATTATTTCGAAGTAGGATAGCAATCCGCGTAGGATATTGGGTGTATTTTCATTTGTATAAATGTTTATGTTTTATGTAGATTCTTCTTCCTCTTCAATTTAAAATCAGATTTATACTGAATATTGAACCACATCGAGTCATAGCTTGCGAGTGCTTTGAAAGTGAAGTGTATGTATGTAGGATATAAATGCTATTTAATATATACAGGTATATGCAGATGAAATGTTATTAAAATCTGATGGTGCGGAAGATGTATGTTAACTTTGCCCTGAAATTACTGTGTAATTTTCCAGTTTGTGTACAATTTGTAGTGCAGCGTGAAAACAATTTCAGTGTGCTGCTGCACTGCTAGTGCGAGGCCTACATGACAATTATGGCTACTCTGTTGACTTTTAAAACAAATGTCACAGCCTAAGTTATTATATATTTTGTAGTACAGTATTTGCCAAGCTCTGTGTGTCAATTATGGCTTTTGTCTTCACTTAATGTTAAAGCAATGGGAACCAAAGCCACTATTTCCTAACTTCTTTTATACTTGTGGCAGAGAATGAATGATGCTTTATCTGATAGTATTAATCACAAACTTGATTTTATATATCGAGAAAAAGCCACAGGGACAGGTGGCGCTGAAAGAAAAAGACTCAATTAATGCTTAAAGAGTCAACCGAGGAAAAAAAAGATAAATAAGATAAACAGTATAAATAAGATAATAAAAATACATGTTCATTCCACAGCAGGAGATATGTGATGTTACACAAATTAGTATCGTTGATATCTGAATTGGAAAATGAGTTATGGCATATCGTCAAAAAAGCCATAACGGACATCCCTACTAATAATATAGATCATTAATAATATATTGTTATAAGATGCAAAGCATCAATAATAAAAATGAGCTGCAGGACACAATAGCCTCCGTGCCGCACTCCAGATGCTGTGTAGTTTATACCTTCACCTTCATGTGGCTGATCGATCGCCATAACGACAGGTGTGTGCTGCAGCTCTATTGCTGCCCGCTGGTAGAGCTGGGAAGTCACCCCCTTGGAGCCCAGAATCATCCACAGCGTGGGTCGGACCACCGAGCTGTCATTGAGGGTCAAGTTGTAGCCGAGGTTCCAGGGCAGGTTGTTCCACAGACGTCTGTGAAGCATGACCTGAGAAGCGGAGCGCACAAGAAAGTAATGTGTGTTTTGTAATGTGTTTTTAATGTGAGCCTTCGAGAATTCACGCCTACCTCAACTTGTCCACTGGCTTGGCTGGACACGCCGTGGGCTCGCTCGCTGACCAGCACCAGTCGGCTGAGCTCATCCTCAATGTAGGCCGCCCGCACCATGGGGAAGTAGTTCTGGAAAACAAGAAGGGTATCAAAATCCATTTTGTGCCATGCTGTTGGTACCACTTGTAAGAAACCACAAGAGCGTACTCTGGCTAAGGTGTTGTTGGTGAACTCGGTGTGCGTCCTCTTCATCATCTGGTAGCCGTTGTCGTCCGTGTAGAGGGTCCGCTCGCTCTTTAAGGATGTGCTGGTCCTGAAGACAACCTCTGTATTGACAGGGAGGGGGCCTAATGTGTAGCTCTGCTCCAGGCTGTGACACCCGACCTTGCCCCCAAAGCACCGTGGGACCCGTGTGATGACGGAGAAGGCATAGTCTTCATCACTCTCGTTTCTGGACCACAGGAGATGATTGTGAGCGGACAAGCAGCCAGGAAATGACAACAACGTGGCGACGGACCTGTAGAAGTACTGTCTGATCTCAGACATGACTGTGCCGGGAACGATTTCCATTTGCACGGCCTCGTATGCTCGCACTGCTGAACCGTTGGCACTGAAGATGTAATTATCTGAGATGGGCCCGGATTGAACATCTCCGTTGGCTTGATACTCCCAAAAATCCTGTGTCATCCGTACCCTTCTTTTGTCATGCCTGGCAAAGACACAGGATGGGATTTTAGCTCCAAAATGTCCTTTAAGAGGAGGATGGTGGACACGACCTACAGGTATGTGATGCTGTGCAGTAAATTGGTGTCCTGGTCAAACATGAGCTTGTAACTTTCACTTAGAATCGGAAGGAGCCTCCTGGCGGTTTTCTTCCAACCGCGGACACTTCGTCTCTCGAACGGAACACTCCTGGCTTCAAATGTTTCCCCGCATTTGGACCTCTTGGAGCATGACTTCTCTGAGAACTTGATCAAGTACTTCCTGTGTTGAAGGCCGCCTAGCTCCACCAGGATGAAAAGGTCGTAGGTCCTGTTCGACAAGGCGGACTTTTGGATCTGTGAGTTGAACAATGACTTAAAATTATGTTTTTTATGGATTAGAATAGCATACAAAGTAGGGGTGTAATGGCATATGTCCTGGTATTCAGATACTTGGGTTCACATGGTACACTGCAGCCCAGACTTTTGCTAGTGCTAGCGGTATTTAAGGTGAACAATTGCAAGTTGTTCTGCTCTTTGCATCTTTTCTGAAATGTGGCAACATGGGATCCTCAAAACAAAGATTGTTCAACACCATGCTTTGGGGGAAGGATACAAAAAGCTAGCTCAGAGTCTAGCTGTCAGTTTCCACTGTGGGGAACATACTGAGGAAATTATTGCACACTTTCTGTAAATCCTAAAATCTTCATTTCACTTATCAAATATCACTATGTTCGTCAGCTGTATGATATATTTAACTGAAGTTGCTGATCCAAACGACTAATGATTTTTAAAGGAAAATCTTGAAAATTATCATACCACTGTAGAAGTCTACTGATAGAATTATTCGATTCAAGACACACCGTTGGTTTTTCCGGTGAAATTAATCAACAAAAAAGTGGATAAGATGAAGGCAGTATGCTGCTGCTGTTCAGTAGAGATGGGGAACGGAGCTACAATCTGGAACTATTAATACTGGGCTTCAACCAGTAAGAAACTTACGTTTACTAAAAATAAAATAATAATTCACACGGCTGAAAATGTTGCTATTACACTGACTCCATTTGACCCCAATACGTCGTTGTTTGTGAAAGCTACCTGTGCAGGCACGGCTTGTCTGGCATCATCAAAGACTCTTGCAAACGGGAAAGTTACAGTGATGTTGACGAGGGTGGTGACATTCCATGCTAATGGGTTGTAAACAATGACGTGCTGCTCCAATGTCTGGTGAGCACCTGTGCAGAAATGATTGTTTTCATCAGACCAATACTGTTAGTCTTGTTGTGCAGGTGTATGCACAGGTGTGTGCACCACATGATTAAAAAAAACAAGACCTTTTGTCTCCTCCCTGAGTCACCAACTTATCGTGGTGGAGGAGTTCGCGTGTCCCAATGATCCTAGGAGCTAAGTTGTCGGGGGCTGTCATGCCCCTGGTAGGCTCACCCATGACAAACAGGTCCTAGGGGAGGGACCAAACAAAGAGTGGCTCAAAAGACCCTAATGACGCACAATAACAATGGACTTTGTTTTCCCTCGCCCGGACGCGGGTCACCGGGGCCCCCCTCTGGAGCCAGGCCCAGAGGTGTGGCCCGATGGCGAGCGTCTGGTGGCCGGGCCTGCACTCATGGGGCCCGGTCGGGCACAGCCCGAAAAGGTAACGTGGGTCCCCCCTCCCATGAGCTCACCACTCGTGGGAGGGGCCAAAGGGGTCGGGTGCAAAGAGTGCTGGGTGGCCGCTGGAGGCAAAGGCCTTGGCGGGGCGGTCCGATCCTCGGCTACAGAAGCTAGTTCTCGGTACGTGGAATGTCACCTCTCTGGTGGTGAAGGAGCCTGAGCTGGTGCGTGAGGTGGATAAATTCCGGCTAGATATAGTCGGACTCACCTCAACGCACGGCAAGGGCTCTGGAACCAGTCCTCTCGAGAGGGGCTGGACTTCATTTCACTCTGGTGTTGCCAGCAATGAGAGGTGACGAGCAGGGGTGGCAATTCTTGTTGCCCCCCAGCTCCAAGCCTGGAGCTGGGGCCCCCCTGATCTTAACCCGAGCGGTGTCTTGTTATTGGACTTCTGTACTCGTCTGTGCTCTGACTATAACGAACACCATGTTCAAGCATAAGGGTGTCCACATGTGCACTTTAGCACCAGGACACCCTGGGCCGCAGTTCGATGATTGACTTTGTGGTTGTGTCGTCAGACTTGCGGCCACATGTTTTGGACACTCGGATGAGGAGAGAAGCGGAGCTGTCAACTGATCACCACCTGGTGGTGTGTTGGTTCCGATGGTGGGGGAGGATGCCGGTTAGACCTGGCAGACCCAAACGCATTGTGAGGGTCTGCTGGGAACGCCTGGCAGAGTCCCCTGTCAGAAGGAGTTTCAAGCAAAATATGCTTTGTAGACAAAGCATATGTTACAATACAAGGACTCCATCTCCAATGCCAAATCCACTTACTACTCCGGTCTATTCAGTACAAATGAAGGAAACTCCAAGATACTCTTTTCACTTATCTCCAAAATCTCTAAATCCCCTTCTTCACTTCCAACACATCTTTATTCCTGCAATATTTCTGCAATACCCTGGCTTCATTCTTCACTTCAAAAATCCACCACATCCATCAGCAACTCCACTGCTCCAAATGCACCTGTTCCATTTCCTCCATCCCCTTCCCACTTGTTTTCCTCTTATACCTTTCCTTCTGTCAACCAAATCTCCACTCTTATACAGAAATCTAAAACATCCTCCTGCCAACTTGACCCACTCCCCACTGCTCTCATTAAAGCCTCCCTTCCTGCATTAACCCCCCTCATCACCAACATAATTTATGCCTCCCTCACCTCTGGTTCTGTACCCTCTCTTCTTAAGACTGCTGCTGTCACTCCTTTACTCAAAAAACCTGGTTCTGACCCTGCTGATCTCAAAAATTTCCATCCCATCTCAAACCTTCCTTTTATTTCCAAACTTCTTGAAAAAACTGTTGCTGCACAACTTCATACCCATCTTTCTTCAAATAACCTGTATGAACAATTCCAATCTGGCGTCCGTCCCCTCCATAGCACTGAAACGGCCCTTCTCAAAATCACTAATGACCTTCTCCTTTCTGCTGATTCTGGTTTATTATCCATTCTCCTTCTGCTTGACCTCAGTGCAGCCTTTGACACCATTTCACACCCCATCCTCCTGGACAAACTCTCCTCCATCGGCATCACTAACACGCCCCTCACCTGGTACCGCTCCTACCTCTCAGATCGCACCCAGTTCATTCAACTCAAGTCTTTCACCTCACACCCCTTCCCTGTCACATCTGGTGTTCCCCAGGGTTCTGTCCTTGGCCCCCTACTGTTCATAATCTACCTGCTTCCCCTTGGTCACATTTTCAGAAAGCACTCTATCCACTTCCACTGCTACGCGGATGACACCCAGCTCTATATCTCCAGCAAACCCAACTCCTCTCTCCCACCCACCTCCCTGACCAACTGCCTCACTGAAATAAAATCCTGGTTCACCTCAAACTTTCTCAAACTAAATAGCAATAAAACAGAACTTCTACTCGTTGGCACTAAATCCACCCTTAATAAAATCAACGATCTATCTCTTTCACTTGACAGCTCCGCCATCTTTCCTTCACCTCAGGTAAAGAGTCTGGGTGTCATCCTCGACAGCACGCTCTCCTTCACGTCCCACATCAACAGCATCACTCGCTCCGCCTACTTTCACCTTCGGAACATCCACCGTCTCCGTCCCTCTCTCACTCCTCATTCCACCGCCGTTCTTGTTCATAGCCTCGTCACCTCCCGCCCAGATTACTGCAACTCTCTCTTGTTCGGTCTCCCCCCAAAAATACTCCATAAACTTCAACAAGTACAAAACTCCGCCGCTCGGATCATTACAAACACACCCTCCATAAACCACATCTCACCAGTCCTACGACAGCTCCACTGGCTCCCCATCACACAACGCATCCACCATAAAATTCCTCTGCTCACATTCAAAGCCATACACCACCTCGCCCCCCCATACCTGACCGACCTCCTTCATATTGCTACACCCGCTCGGTCACTCCGCTCCTCCTCCTCTCTCCAGCTCACTGTACCCCCGGCAAGCCTCGTCACCACGGGGAGTAGAGCTTTCAATGGCTCTGCCCCCCAGCTCTGGAACACCCTCCCCTCTGACCTCCACAACTCTGACTCTCTTCCACACTTCAAAACCAAACTCAAAACTCATCTGTTTAGAAAAGCTTATGCACTGTGACCATAACTGTCTTTTTATCATGTAGTTGTTTTTAATTGTATTTTATGTTTTTAACTGTTTTATTGTATTTGTCACTATGTAAGGCGACCTTGAGGGCCTTGAAAGGCGCCTAACAAATAAAATGTATTATTATTATTATTATAATAACTCCCACCTGCGGGAGAGCTTTGACCATGTTCCGAGGGAGGCAGGGAGACATTGAATCTGAGTGGGCGATGTTTCGTGCCTCCATTGTCGATGCGGCCGATCGGAGCTGTGGCCGTAAGGTGGTCGGTGCCTGTCGTGGCGGTAATCCCAGAACCCGTTGGTGGACACCAGTGGTGAGGGATGCCGTCAAGCTGAAGAAAGAGTCCTATCAGGCCGTCTTGGCCCATGGGACTCTGGAGGAAGCTGACAGGTACCGGAAGGCCAAGCGGTCTGCAGCTCTGGCGGTCGCTGAGGCAAAAAAACGGACATGGGAGGAGTTCGGAGACGCCATGGAATACGACTTCTGGATGGCTTCAAAGAGATTCTGGACCACCATCCGCCGTCTCAGGAGGGGAAAGCAGTGCACAGTCAACACCGTGTATTGTGGGGACGGTGTGCTGCTGAACTCGAATCGAGATGTTGTGGACCGATGGAGGGAATACTTTGAAGACCTCCTCAATCCCACCGACCCGCCTTCCAACATGGAAGCAGTGCCTGGGGACTCTGAGTCGGGTTCGCCTATCTCTGGGGATGAGGTCATCAAGGTGGTCAAAAAGCTCCCTGGGGGTGGATGAGATCCGCCCGGAGTTCTTTAATGCCCTGGATGCTGTGGGGGTGTCTTGGTTGACACGATTCTGCAGCATTGCGTGGACGTCGGGGTCGGTGCCCCTGGACTGGCAGACCGGGATGGTGGTCCCGCTTTTCAAGAAGGGGGACCGGAGGGTGTGTTCTAACTATCGTGGGATCACACTCCTCAGCCTTCCCGGTAAGGTCTATTCAGAGGTTCTGGAGAAGAGGGTCCGCCGGATAGTCGAATCTCGTATTCAGAAGGAGTAGTGTGGTTTTCGTCCTGGTCGTGGAACTGTGGACCAACGCTATACTCTCGGCAGGGTCCTTGAGGGTGGACGGGAGTTTGCCCAACCAGTCTACATGTGTTTTGTGGACTTGGAGAAGGCATTTGACCGTGTTCCTCGGGCAATACTGTGGGGAGTGCTCCGGCAATATGGGGTATCGGACCACCTAATCCAGGCGGTTCGTATGACCGGTGTCAGAGTTTGGTTTGCATTGCCGGCAATAAGTCCGACCCGTTTCCAGTGAGGGTTGGACTCCGCCAGGGCTGCCCTTTGTCAACGATTCTGTTCACTACTTTCATGGACAGAATTTCTAGGTGCAGCCAGCGCGTTGAGGGGTTTCAGTTTGGTGGCCGCAAGATTCAAATTCTGCTTTTTGCAGATGATGTGGTCCTGTTGGCTTCATTGAGCAGTGACCTTCAACTCTCACTGGATCGGTTCGCAGCTGAGTGTGCAGCGGCTAGAATGAAAATCAGCACCTCCAAGTCCGAGTCCATGGTTCTCGCCCGGGAACGGGTGGAGTGCCATCTCCGGGTCAGGGATGAGGTCCTGCCTCAAGTGGAGGAGTTTAAGTACCTCGGGGTCTTGTGCACGAGTGATGGAAGGATGGAACGCGGGATGGACAGCCGGATTGGTGCGACGTCTGCAATGATGCGGACTCTGCACTGGTCTGTCGTGGTAAAAAGAGAGCTGAGCCAAAAAGCAAAGCTCCCGATTTACCGGTCGATCTACGTTCCTACCCTCACCTATGGTCATGAGCTTTGGGTAGTGACCGAAAGGACAAGATCGCGGGTACAAGCGGCCGAAATGAGTTTTCTCCGCAGGGTGGCTGGGCTCTCCCTTAGAGAGAGGGTGAGAAGCACTGTCATCCGGGAGAGACTCGGAGTAGAACCGCTGCTCCTCCGCATTGAGAGGAGTCAGATGAGATGGCTCAGGCATCTGGTTAGGATGGCTCCTGAACGCCTTCCTGGGGAGGTGTTCAGGGCACGTCCAACCGGTAGGAGGCCTCAGGGAAGACCCAGGACACGTTGGAAAGACTATGTTTCTCAGCTGGCCTGGGAACGCCTCGGCATCCGCTGGGAAGAGCTAGACGAAGTGGCCGGGGAGAGGGACCTCTGGGCTTCCCTGCTTAGGTTGCTGCCCCCGCGACCCGACCTCGGATAAGCGGAAGAAAATGGATGGATGGAAGACCTTTTGTGTGGTAGCTGTTGCTGTCTACTTCGAGGTTGTGCGGCAGCAAGAAAATTGCTGCCAGAAGCTCATTCACACCCATCATGGCCTGTGTAAGATGCTGCAGGTACATCTCTGCTACTCTGGGAGACTCGGTGCCCGTGATGCCATCGTGGTGCTGCACCTACATAAAAACAGATGCTAGTATTTTTAGATGCTAATTCCTGGTGAAATATAATCAATTTGCATTACACTACCTCAGAGATGGCCCAGCGGAGAGCCTTTAGTTTTGCCAGCGCCCAGTCTTTAGCCACAGGTCCGTCTGGGTAGTCGAGGCGGTACCGTGTGAAGAGAGTCTCTGCTGCATAGAGCTGGGAGCTTGCTCGTCTTGCCACCCCTTTCAGGACGTTTCTAGAAGCGTAAAACCCCGTCCACGCCTGCTGGGATGCTAACGAATAAGACACAGGAGAGCTAAGTCAACAATTTTGCAGCTTTTGTGCCACTTTTTTACAATGGAACACGTTTATGTCCACATGCCTCAGAACAGCTGACTCATACTGTAGACGTAAGCGATTGTCGACATAACCAAAATCCAAACTTGCCATCACTTGCACATTAACTTGTGACTTTGGCCACAAACATAAAACAAATGGTTGATGATAAAGGATTTTTCAACGTTATTTTTCTCTTTGAGGATACTGTATTTCTATTTGGATTCTTGTTTTTTCATATTATATTTTCTACACTAACAGAGCTCTTGAGGTAATTTCATTACTACCATGACAATATAAAGCCTTCTTTCACGTGCAAATATCTCTTCTGGAGGCTAACAATGTAAAGGAAAAATGGTTGCATTTTTTTAGTTGCTGTGGTAGAATCTCAGTTCTTACTGACATGCCTTTATTATGAAGGTACTTTGCACCAAATACGAAGTTACTGCGTGCATGTTTTAATGCTGTGTAACTAGACAATAGTTACATTCCTGCTGTTGTTTCATGCTGCTTTGCTACGTTTACAATACTACAACACATGTCGACACAAACGGGCTATTTTTTCATACAAAAAACCCATTGGCACTCAAATATTATGTCGACAACATCGATTTTGTCACTTTTCAGTAATACAAAGAACACGATAGACCGGGGCTTGACATAGATACTGTAGGTTGTTGATATATGCAGGACCGACGGATTTCATTGTATTTAGTGTATGCTTGTGTTGGATATGATTCTATTATTACACTTTTTGATTTGGTCTAATAGCACAATGCAGACTAAAAAAATTATCCTAGTGGCCTTCAGGACACACACACCTACCTAACACAATAACAGTTGCACAGCCTTTACGTACGACTGATGGAAAAATACTGGGGGAGATGCCGTAGATGCTTTATTTTCACTCACACAAGCTTAACACTGACTTCTTCACCAACTTGACTTTCACAGTCAAGAGGAGCGCGGCAACTGCTTTATATGCTCTGTGTACTTTGATTTTGGCCTCTTGCTCAATCTTCCTCACTGATGATATGAACCCAGTGCTGTAACCAAATACATTGCTCTTGTTTTTAAATACAATTTCAGAAGATTTTAAAACGTGTGATCACTGACTACTTCTCTGATAGCAACGGGGGCCTAAGAACCGGCAAGAAAATCTAAAGAAAAGAAATAGCTTTTACACTAACTACCTGTGGAATAAGGAAGGAAGTCTTGGCTGCCACGGACCTCCCAGACGAGATCTGATTGGTGGACTGCTTGGAAGTATTCACTAAGTGTCGCATACTGAACTGTTACCCCAAACTCCTCACTTTTCTGGTTGATGTAGTTCATTAGAGGGTCCATGTTGCTGAACTGCACTGAGGAGTTGTAGAACTGTTTGTCACAGCCCTGACATACACATACCTGTCCATTAGTATACATTCAGCGAATTTAGCAAACTTCTCTGGTGTTCTCACCCACGGCCACATAACATGTTTGGTCCTAAACCATGCAGCTCTCTGCTTGATGTTCTCCACCATGGTCCTGGCGTAAGCTTGTACTGTTGCCTTGGTGACAGGTAAACTCATGTTGGGGTACACGCCATCTCTAGGTGGGTCGGGGAACAAGGCCACGCCATTCCAGTAGAAACCAGAGCTGACGTGTATGCACAAATGTTATGCCTCGTGTCCATTTAAACTGTCGGTTATAATGCTGAAGATTACCTGTTAGAAAATGGCAAATGAGACGGTGTACAGTAGCTGAACTGGTCCATGGTGTGAGTAAAGATCTGCTCTTTCAAAGAGGAAGAACCTCTCCACACAAACTGTAATATCTGTTAAAAGAGAAAGAAACGTTTATATGCAGAGATGCATCTCGGCGTCCTGCTGCAGTGTGACGACCTTGTTTTGCTGCATGCCATCTTTCAGGTCGTAGTCAATGCGGGAGATGATGTGAGCATTGAAGCCTGCCAAGGCGAAAAGCACCGGCGTGGTGGCAGAGGCTCCGAACGGATCCACGTGCCACGAGAACTGAGGACGCACCCCAAATGTCTCATAGAGGAAACCGTGGCCCTCTGAAAATGCACAAGACTCACACTTTGGATAACCCCCGGCCTAATGTCTTTGTCCTGTCTTTCATTCTGATTATAATTAGGATCTACAAATTTAAAGATATATTTGCAAAATGATTCAAGACACAATGTCAAGTAAAAAGTATCAGTCACACTGTTGCTGTATTTACTTGGTATCGAATCGATGCGAAATCGTGCAGTGTTGCCCAGCCTACCCGTCATTTGCAGGATCTCATCATCTAAATCGGTGACTGCTTCATCGTGCATTACTTGGCCCCCCAAGATGAACTCAAGTCGGCCCTCGTTCACAAGCTGCCGGACCTAAAAGGTAAACCACAACATTTTAGATTCCATGCTGCACTTTCATATGTATCCCATTAGGGTGCTACATTTTCCTTAAATGTGTCAATACTTGTTTCTTGTGTGAGTCGGACGCCACATTATCCCACCAAAGTCGAAAGAATTCCTGCTCCACGGCGATAAACTTCCGATGTTTCGCCTTCGACAGCTCCTCTGTTACGCTGGTGTATACATTGGCTGCATAGGCGCGCATGCTGTCCTGTGGCGAACACGCTGAGCTTTCATTTTATGTTTGAATGGAGGGAAAGTCGTCAGTCTTACCTGGACGGTGTACACCCAGCCCACATCCATGTGACTGTGCGGGATTACAAATGCCTGGATTGGTTTATTTTCGTCCGTCGACACAAGTGAGCAGGAAATAAAGTAAAATATTATGGACAAAAGCCTCATTTTTTCAGAACTAGCGCCAAAGAAGCCTCGACAGCCTTGTTATTTTCTGACGCGTCATGTGACTCGCGCTATGGTCACTACGGATCCTCAGAAAGGACAAACAAGACAAACCCGCTTGTGCGTTTTGTAAGCGTCCCAGCGAAAGTACTTGAGCAAAACTGTTGCACATTTGGGGTGCAGTTGAATTTGAATTTTTTTTTTTTAAACAGAACTGGCACCCGAAGCGTCAAACAAGCCACATTCTTCTTTACATGTATTTATTTTTGGACGGTGTCACGTGACTCAGCGTTTGCCCCCTACGGAACACCAGAAAGGACATAAGAGAAGCGGTTGCCTGCTTGTAACCTTTTCGCCGGAAGTACTTACTCAAGCATCATGCACATTTGGAGGTGAAATTCAACCTGCGACAAGAGATCGGAAGAATGTCCAAAACCACGAAAATTACGTTGATATTTGGAGGGTTTGTAACTGCCGTTGCTGCAGCATTTTACCCCATTTTCTTCTACCCGTTCACCCACAAAGACGGGTACAGTAAGTGGCCATATTTAGCTTTTTTTGCAATGTTCAGAAAAACAAGCTTAAAACAACACCGTACTACACATGCATCTTCAGGCTGGCGCTAGTGTTATGCTCTTCAAAGGCTGCCAGTATTCCATGCAAATCATTTTATTTTACTGCATGTACTTCATTCAAGCCGCCTTATTGTAACAGTACAGTTAAAGTAGCCCTGTAGTTTAACACTTGCTAACTTGCTACTGTCTAAATTCCCCTGCAGAAAACCTTATTGGCTAGAATGCAAACCTGTAGTAAGTATTCTTATAATATTTGGGATTTATTCTCAATGAGACCCCAATAATAAATACAGTGTCCAATGTGAAATATTTATATTATCCTTGTAAAGGAATTGTTTAGTGTGTTTTTACCAAAATTAATTGTGTGTCTTTAGGAGAAGTCCAGAAGGTGAACCGTGCAGGAATAAAACAGGATGATGTGCAGCCTGCAGGTAAGAGCTTCATCTGAATTATTATTAATCATATATGCTTTTTCACTTGATAGGGTTGGTATTTAAAATGCCTGCATTTTTCTTTCAATCAGGTCTGAAGGTCTGGTCTGATCCATTTAAGCCATCAGATAAATGATTCCCGGTGATGACAACATGGACAGATGATAGAGGTGGAGGAGGAGTGAGTGAATGAGCTAAAACAATAAAAGACTTCAACTTGTTGCCTTTCTTCTGGCTAATTTTGTAATGGCAGACAAAATCATACCCGTCATCATTATATGTCAGAAGTTAAGACATAAGTCCAAGTGGTCATCTTTGTATGTCACAATTTGAGACAAAAGTCATACCCGTCATCATTATTTGACATATGTTTGTATGCAATTGGCTCAAGAGTACTATGATTTTTCAACCAAAAACATAACACCACTGCCGCGTATGTCATCAATAGTGGTTTAAAAAACAAATTGTAAAAAAAAAGCCTATATTTTTCACAATTACAAATTAAAGTGCACATAAATTGTAATTTTTGCTATGCCCGAATTTAAATAATAATAAAAAAAAGTTAATGGATGTTATTCATGTACACATACAGAAAAGGAGTCTTGCAGAGGCAATCAACAATTTGCAGTAATGCTGTTTTAATTTGATAGACTATACATTCAATGATAGCTAATGTTAGTAGCTAAACTTTGCCAAATTGCTATCATTAGCTTGTTAACTAGTGTTTGCGTGTGTTACCTTGCTTACTCAAAGCAGGAAGAGGTGGAATATAATGCTGTAGAAGTAGAATGTTGGCGCCCTCTTTGCAGATGGAGGAAACCGCTGCATGGAGTTCCTTAAAGACTGTAGTCTTACTGATAATCTTTATATGACAGTTTTTAAGGACAAAAATCTTACCAGTCATCTCTATACTATATGTCAGATTTTAAAACAAATGTCATGTCTTGAGCCAAAATGTAAGACAAACATTATCTATTGTCTAAAAAAACTAATCTGCCATCTTTATATGTTCAAATTTAAGAGGAAATGTCACACTGATTCTTTTTATGTCAAAATTTAAGACAAAAATCTTACTGACCATCTTGATACAGTATGTCATAATTCAATACAAAAATTACAAAGGTCAGCTTTATGTCATTGTCACGGCAATACATTTTGCTGCATGATAATTGTCCTACAAATAACAATAATATTATATTGACAACAATATTGTTGTCAACATTATTTTGAAACCATTTTTTTCATCAATGTAATGTTAATATATGGCATAATTGTACACTGTATCAAAAGCGATAAGATTTAATTTTCTTCACTTCATTTTATTTTTTATTCCTTTCATGAAACTCTGTTTTGGGCTTTGAACATAATTTAGACCGTCTGGAGTTCTATTATCTCTGTGAGTTTCAATAACCCTGATTTATTGTTTAAACTATTTGTATGATTTAACTTTGTGAATGATTTGGATTGCTCTTTTATGCAATAAGAACAACGGTATTATATTGCTCCTATAAGTATTACTCTACACTTCTGCACAAAAACTCAAATAAGGCAGTGTAAGTGAGCAATACATTACCATTCTTTTGCATTCCCATTCTAAAACATACTTGACTTTGTTCAATATATAAATCTTCTTGATTTCTCAAGGGTATTTAACATTCTAATTACCATGTTGACAGCTTTTAAATGCAATAAAAAATTGCAATTAAATTACAATTACAAAAAAATACAATTACTATTGTTGACTTATTCACTAGAAGGCTTTCCTCCTTTATCCACTGGGGGGCTCTGGTCATTGCTCAAAGACAGGTTTTACAATTCTAAGAGGGGAAATACTTTTCAGTTGTCCAAAAAACCTCTACTGTATACTGAAATAAAATAGAGCAGTTATTTCTCGCTTCTAGTTGATGTGAAAGTTAAAAATACAGACGCAGAAGAAAGGTTTTTCCATCATGCTAAAGGCCTAAAAAATACTTTTTTTAGTTGCCTTTTTCAGACTCCCAATGTGCTGCAAAAGCACAGAAATTCCTAAAGTGCTTATTTTTCTTCTTCCCTGTGCTTTTGTGGTTTCCTGACATTGACCAGCATCCCCGTGCAGGGTTTTGCTCCATCAACATCCCCTTAGAGATGGATCAGAAAGAGTCGATGAAGAAAGAAGTCAAGCATGTGTGCATTTTTTTTTAGGTTGCACTTCGGTCTTTCCATGTAGCATGTACTTTGGGACTCTCGTTGGCGTGTGAGGCCAGGAACAAGGCCCATTGTTTAGGAGAGCATGTTATTGTTGGGCCATGCTCAGAAAAGAGAAAACTCCAGAGCTTTGGTGGGGGGTTTGCTTTGGGGTAAGCAAAAAGCAAAAAATTCCTCTCATTCCCTGCTGGTGTTTTCCAGATTCCTCAAACGACAGCGTGAGTGAAGTAAGCAAGGCGAGGGGAAATGGAAGCAAGCGTCCAGAGGAAGAGAAGCACATTCTTGAGGTTACACGTCACCTACACACACTTTGACGACCTCTCTGCAAGCCTTCATGTTAGGATTCACACCAACGCAATAAGCCAGCACACAACCCCCCCACCATCACACCGATACTGTGTATCAATTGGCACACTAACACTTAGCAGTTTGAGTGCATACCTTCGCACTGACAAAAACAGCAAAATTCAGTGCTCCATCAGTACGTGTTGCACTCGTCCATCCATTTTCTATAAGGCTTGCTGTCGTTCTCGTCATGGGAGAGTTGAAGCCTATCCCAGCTGACTCCAGGCAAGAGGCGGGGTACACACTGGACTGGTCGCCAGCCAATCACAAGATACATATAAACAATCAACCATTCACACTCACACCAATTTAGAGTCTTCAAATAGCCTAACTTGCGTTGTTTTGGAATGTGGAATCCTGCATATCCGTACGCATTGGGAGAAAATGCAAACTCCACACAGCTATTCCTAAATGGTGATTCTAACCCTCAATCTCTGGCCTATCGGGCCAACATGCTACAACTTTTTGGAGTGGTTGTCATGTGACTGTCCCAGGATATGGCTTGGCCACGATGGCATTGGCTTGTATTTCAATTTGCACATTTCTGCACTTACGCTTCCACTTTTGAGTGCATAAGTGCGCTCACACTGTGAAATTCGAGTGGTTGCAATTCACAATTAAAGAGAAGAAGAAGTAATTTCATAAAATATCATCCAGTGTGGAAAGAGGACATTAACAGAAAATGAGTAAATAATCCCAAAAATATATCTTCTTTCAGGCTGTTTTTGGCAACTGACAAACATCCGTCTTATAATTTAGAATGAAGATCCTTATTGTTGCAATTTCTGCAATACTCAAACCTTGTAATTAACAACTCTTTCAAGTTTTGTGGCTTGCTAAAGGTCACTGACTGCATGAAAATAGCCCTTACATCTATCTTTGGATGGTTCATCTAGCAGCAGGTAAATAAAAGTGTTTAGTTCAGACTAATTTTTTGTGTTTGGTATTCAGTGCTAGCAGGCCACAGGTCCTTGCTGACATAATCTATGTTATTTCATTTTTACTTTATTAGCGTTTAAGACAGGAGTGTTCAAACCTTTTTCCATCAAAGACCGTACATTGAAAAATCAAAGCATTTGGAGACAATTTTGATTTTGTCAACAAGCTAAAACCAACCCATGTAAGTATGCTAAGAAATTACATACAGCAGAACACGTTTATGTCAACACCTCTTGAACTGGCTGACAACATAACCAAAACCAAAAATTCTGCAATCCCTCATTCATCACGATTAATTGGTTCCTGAGGTACGAGGTTGCTGCAGTTGGTCAGGTCTAGGTTCAGGAACACTATGTGCTCAAAGAATGAGGTCAGCTAACGTCCGGAAGATACTGAATGTGCAGGTTATTCCATCAACGGATTTTTTCTACCCTGACGGCACGGGCATATTCCAAGATGGCAATGCCAGGATTCATCGGGCTCAAATTGTGAAAGTGTAGTTTAGGGGGCATGAGACGTCATTTTCACACATGGAGTCCAGACCTTAACCCCATTGAGAATCTTTGGGATGTGCTGGAGAAGGCTCTGTGCAGCGGTCAGACTCTACCATCATCAATGCAAGATCTTGGTGAAGAATTAATGCAACACTGGATGAAAATTAATCTTGTAACATTGCAGAAGCTTATGGAAACAATGCCACAGCAAATGCGTGCTGTAATCAAAGCTAAAGGCGGTCCAACAAAATATTAGAGCGAATGATCTTTTTTTTTTGGTGGCAACCCAATTTTTTGGTCAGGTGACTATATTTCCCATATAGTCACCTTTACACTCATATTACCCAATATAGTAAAATAATCAGAGAAAATAAACCATGAAAGACATAAATAAATGTTTTGCTTCTGTGTTGTAGTTAATTTGTTCCGAGTGTGTGGAGGACAGGAAGTGAGGTTGACCGTTCATAGTTGAGTTTTAGCATGACTACGGCCGCACTAGTAGGTTGTGTTATTATTGTGATTATATTGCTATAATTCTGCCTTTTGTGAGATATATTAAACCTGCAATATAAGCCTATTGTTTCAGCGACCAATTCTGGAACTTGTGCGTTTCACTTATGGACTGCTTGTGAACAGTGTTCTATTCTGCATATCACTTTTGTATGGGTTTTCTTATGTCTTGTATTTGTATTTTAGTTCATTTAGCCATTTTAATGCTTGAAAACGTAATTATTATTATTATTTTTTTACTAATAGGCAATGTAGGACGAGAAATTGAAATGTATTTATCTTGCACAATTTGTACACAAGGTAATTCAGAGTGCTTTATAGAAAAGAAGGGTAAAGTCATATCATAAAATCATACCATAAAAACAAAAATCTCTAAAATCGTTACATAAAATGATATACATCCTTCCATATAACACAGAAATTAAATAAATAATAATAATAATTATAAAAATTATAAAATTATAAAAAATAATAATTAAATAAAATACTTTTTCATTTGTCAAATGCACTTCTGAATAGTGTTTTCAGCTTGGATTTCAACATTGCTGAATTGAAGATTGTCTCACTTCTTCTGGAAGACTATTCCTGATTTTGGCAGCAGAAAAATGAAACGCAGCCTCACCATGTTTAGTCCTGACTCTGCGCATCCGCAGAAGACCACTCCCTGAGCTTCTCAGAGCCCGAGATGGTACATATCGCTCTAACATGTCAGAAATGTACTTTGGCGCAAGACCGGGAAAAGACATGTGCACAAGTTAAGCTGTTTTTAAGTCTATTCTCTGAGCGACAGGAAGCTAGTTCAGAGACCTGAGTACTAGACTACTTGTCAACTTGTTAACATAAACAGGACCTATTTAAGCAGGTTATACTGGATATTTAATGAAAAAACAGTCTGCACTTTAGCTTTTTAATGTTATTAGTATCAACATTTCAACTTTTTTCTTGTTACACACCTCTTTTTGCTTTTTTTGCTGTGTAATTGTATTTTTAGAATGTGCCATGGGCCAACCAAAAATTTGTTGCGGGCCGCGCATGGCCCTTCAGACCGTAATTTGGACACCCTTTGGACACGTTAGACGTGCTAAGACAGTGGTCATTAGGTGAGCGGGGACTTCTCAAATGTGGTATCAAGATTGCCAGGATCCTGTCACTGGGCCTGTGTCCACATTTTGGATCCGTGCAGGAAATGTTTAAGCAATTAGCTGTAGTTTAAAAGTTGGAAAGGAGTGCTTATTTCCTCCATCTTTTATTCATTCCAGAGGAAAATCCTTGTTAAGGACAGACCTCATCTTTCCATTCTTCAAGACTGTTCCACTGTTTGAAAACCACACTTTTGTCTTTGTTTATCCTCATTAAGTGAGTCCTAAAACTGTCAATCACGCATTTGTACTTAAATGTTAAAGCCTAGCTATGAGTCTTGGCTGTCAATCGCATACTTTATCAGGTTTCATTATGAAATATAATGCACTTAAAGCAGCAGGATACCTTCTGGTTCCGTCAAAAACATTCAGTCCCGAAAGCAATCACTTCGCTTTTCCAAACTTTTTGAAAAGGCTGTGAAAAATGTAAACCAAAGTTTAATGAAGTTTGTGAGAAAACATCTGCGCTGTTGAGGCTCACACAGCATTTCATGCAAAAATACTCAAATATGTGCACAGGGAAAATAAGTATTTGATCTGCTGATGTTGTAAGTCTACCCTAATGCGGAGATATGAAGTCTAAAGTTTTTGTTTTAAGTTTATTGTGACAAAGAGAAAGAAACAACAAAACCCTAAATAAACATTATGAATAATTTTGTATTTGACTGAAGTATTTAATCCCCCACCAACCATCACACAAGTGAGTCCTGTCCCTTTTAGAAAGGTAATCCTCATCACGTCTCCAATACCATGGCCAAGACTAAAGAGCTGTGAAAAGACCTCAAGGGATGACATTGTAGACCTGCACAAGACCATCAGCAAAAAGACTGGGAAGAAATTGACCTCTATTGGCGCAATAATTCATAAATGGATAAAATACAAGATAATAGTCAATCGCCCTTGCTCTGGAGCTCCATTCAAGATTCCACCTGGTGGGGTAAGGAGGCTGGTGAGAAAGGTGAGGGACCAGCCCAGAATTACAACGAAGGAGCTAGTTAATAGTGTCAAGGGAGTTGGGACCACATCAACATAAGCATTTTGCTGTAATGGATTTAGTCAATGGTCTATTTGACAGGGATAGTGTACATTAATTAACATTGCTGCAAATGCACCAGAATTAGCCCAAGGGGTATTTTTCATCTGTTGTCCCAGGACAGATGTTAAAAATGATCTCCATAAAACCACAGTAAAAGGATTATAAAGAGCGCAGAGATTAGTAAAGAAATAGATGGAACTCAACAAACACTGTTAAAAGATCCAGTGTACATACAAAACTGACATCAATCCACGATGACTGATATGCTGCAGTGCCTACTTGGTCCCCCTGCTCAGGAAGACCATGTACAGGCTGGTAGTAGTCGGTCAAGTTTGACAGACAAGACATGAATGACTCAGACAAGGCTTGGGAGAATGTGATACGGTCATGAGAGGGGAAAATGAGCTTTTTGGAATAGACATGTTTGAAAGCAGAGAAATGGTGATAATGAGCCCAACCCTGGTGACCAACCACAAGAAACCTCTGACGTGTGCTTGCCAGCAAAGGTTCCTCAACCAAGTACCAAGCCACGTTTGATATTGTGATCAAATACTTATTTCCCTCGATGAAACACATTTTTTCTTCCGCTGTATAATATCTTCTAATAAGACACACCATGCCCATCCTGTTATTAGTACACCGATTCAATAAGTTTACCCCTCAGGAATTTTTCATTCCTCACTCATGACTTGAACTTGCCACACTTATTTTTGTTTCAGTGAAAATCGTCTCTGAGGCTTTTCGTTTGCTTTGTGTGTCAACAGAATATATGACTTGGCTCACAGAGGGAATTCTGGGAAAGTCATGCAATTTTGGAGCCCTTGACGGAACACAGGCTGTCTGTTCTTGGCTCGTTCTGTGCGCAGCAGGAAGAGGAGGGAGGCGGCGGGCTAGCGTGTGTGATGGACCTTAAGGACACCCGGAGGTAGAGGACCCGGAACAATGATGGCTTTATGCCACAGTGGTCTTAATGATGTTCCAAAAGAACAAACAAAGTTTTGAGTATTACATATCCCAAAGAAAAATTGTCTTGTTAGTCAGCAGTATTACACCCAAGCATCCGCTAAACCTTGTGGTTCAATGAGGCAAGGAACAACTCCAGTTTTTGCTTAGGAACTGGACAAGGTGCAGAAGCAGCAATATTCACTTTGTGGTCTTCCCTGCTCGCCTCAATCATTCATTCCTTCTCTCCCGCTCCATTCAGAGGAAAAACCACATGTTCCAGGGAGGAATCCTGGGATGGCAGCACCCCAAACCGAATCACCCCCATGATTGTGTCGTACTTAACAGGAGGATGGAGCTAAAGGGATTACAAGGAGATACTATAGAACAATGTAATGTCAGATTAGTGTAGGAAGTGTGATGATGTGTATGGGAATTTGTGGGACGGGTCCAATATTTGGGCTTAAGGAAAAAGATTCAGGATTTATTTTGTGAGCGGGAACATCAAGGTGTGCACGTGTGCAAGCGAACGTGGTGGATGTTTAAATGTCGAAATGTTTCTTTAGCGGGTGGATGGCTGAATGAATCATTTGGACGCAAAGATGGCGGTCTGGCTCGGGGGCCAAAGGGGAAAACGAGGGAGAAGGAAAACCAAACGTGTACTTGTGGCTTCTGGACTTCCAAATGCACTTTAGTGCTAGTCTGACTGCCTTCCGCTACCTACAGTGCTTCTGGAATGATCCCTCGCCACAAGAAGACTTCCATTTCCACTCAGCTGAGCTCACTTCTGCTCAACTCTGTCTTCTTCATTCCTCAGTTGATACGCTACAATGCCATCTTGCCGTCAGGAATGTGAAGGAAATGATGCATTGCAATGATGCATGACGCAACCAGAATATAGTCAATATTTTGAAAACTTTTGAGGCAAACTCCTAATTTGGTCAGCTCCTGTTGTCCCTCTGTTTTGCAGGCAGCTTGGTCTAGTGACAGAAGGCGGAGCAATGAGGGAGATGGAAGCCATCATAAATTCAAGCCACTTTGACACTTGGCAATGGTACGCAATTTTGTGTGCCAATGATTAAATTTGTTGTAAATGGGTGTGAAGTATGTGTAAACTGTGCGTTCGTGCCAATTGCATGAACTAGTTGCTCACACCGTGCAACCTTATTGGTGAATATCAAAGTCTGTCACACTGTGACACTTCATGCATTGATTGTTGTATCATATTCTGATACTAACGTAAAGCTGTTTTCACAAATATTATTATTATTTGTGGGAAATGTTATTTAAATGGAAACAAAAAGGGTCCACAAAATGTCTTAATAATGTCATTGATTGTATGCATTTGGCAGTGTGTAAAACCGTGCCTAGAATCCCAGCATTTCTTTAGTCATCAACGAAGAATACTGCCACAAGATGCCTCCCAAGAAGACCACAGGGAGAGCAAGGCCAGCAGTACTTGGACTTGAAAAAGAGCCCAGTCAAGAAACTGGGACAGAAGGAGAATCAGAAGTTGCAGAGAGGGATGTTTCTCCATCATCTCCTCCACAATAGTACTGCAGCTGCAAGTTAATATAAACACAAGGGATATCCCAATCCGATCATCAGGATTGGGATCGGCTGCCGATCCGCTATATTTTGAAGATCGGATAAGATTGGCTTCTGCCACAAGATTGGGCCGATCTGGTGCCGTAACTCTGGGCCACACTCCAACATGGTAGGTGCTGGTTGGCACTCAATTCCCGCCACCCGGCTGAAGAACACCACCACGCAGACATGTCTGCAGTGTACTGAGGTGAAGTTAGTTTCACGTTGGACGCCAAATATTTGGCTCCGTAGTTACAACGGTAGATTAACCTCATTCTACTGGGACTCGCCTGTCATGGTGCAGTGAGCTTTGTTATTCTATGCACTTGACTCCATAATTGCTTTAACCAGCATGAACAATACAATAATCCCATTGCCACATATTTTGGACCCGACTCACAGAGATTTATTCACAAAAGCCAAACAATATTGTTGGTCATGCTGCATAGTAAAAAGTAAATTCATCAATATTTCGTTGCATTATCTTTATGTTTTGAAGATATATTTTAATAACCATATTCAATTACACAAATTCATGTTTGTAACAAACATTATGAAAAAAAAGGATCTCTCCCGGTTCAGGTCAGCAAGACTATTAAATCGAATTATGTTTTTAACAGCTATAGAATGACCTTCATTTTTTTGGACATAGATACATATACATGGGATTGTTGTAAAAAACAGATTATTAGGAAGCTGTGCAATACTACGAAATATATGGCAATATAAAAAAATGCAAACCAAAATCAACAGATCCAAATACAAAATCCAGAAAGTACACACACTAACCAATAGAGTGCATCCAGCTTATGTTGGTGTGGTTCATGTCGACAACTTCTACATCTAAATCAATCAACTCATTATCAAGTCCCGGGCCACCGTGTTCACTGGGCTCACTTAAGATGATGTCTGCTGTTGTCAGCATAAAATTTGAGACCTAAAAGGGTAATTTCTATGGAAAATGGGTCTGCTTATGTTGACATCTGTCACCAGTGTTGTCACCTTCATCATGATCGCTAAGCAGCGTGAAACAATATCAGCAACATAACTACTGTCTAAATACACAGCATTAAAACATGCACGCCGCACGGTGGATGAATGGGTAGCATGTTGGCCTCACAGTCGAAGGGTTCGAATCTCTGTTGGGCATCTCTGTATGGAGTTTGCATGTTCTCCCCGTGTGTGTGTGGGTTTTCTCCAGGTACTCAGGTTTCCTCCTACATTCCAAAAACATGCATGTTAAGTTAATTGGCGACTCTAAATTGTCCATTGGTATGAATGTGAGTGTGAATGATTGTTTGTCTTTGTTTGTCTATATGTCCCCTACGATTGACTGGCGACCAGTCCAGGGTGTACCCCGCCTCTCGCCCAAAGTCAGCTGGGATAGGTTCCAACGACCCTAATGAGGATAAGCGGTATAGATGTAACCGGTGGTTTTTATCTCTCTGCGTTGTGTATGACGTTGTTCGAGTGGCGACTGACACAGAGTTGCTGCAGTTCCACTTTCTTTACTCTTGGGCTGATAAATGTTACAAAAAGACAATACAGTCACAATGTGTAGAATGAGCGTGCCCCTAAAGATCACAATGACACATGACAAGAAAGAATAATTAAATAATGTTTTTAATTAAAGAACACATTTTTGGAGCCATACGGACGCCTAGTTCTCACATGGAGATCACAAACAAAAATGGAAGTAGAAAGGCGTGGCTCAAACTTATAGTGAGAGGTGTCACACTAATTAGAGCAGTAGGGGGTACACAGTGACAGATGTTGACGTTCCACGTTTATGTCATGACGCTATGAACACATCAGGTATTATTTCCACATATATTTTGTGTAATTATATAATAGTAATAACATAATTACAACAACCAAATTGACCCCGTTACAACCACCCCCCTAGAATTACACAAAATTCCGGCCCAGACAACAATCCTTATGCATGGCCATGCAAAACTCACCAAAAATACACCAGCAACATAAGCTACCCATTGAAAGGATAAGAGAAAGAGAGACTCGCTCGGCGCCTAGCAAGACTCTCAATACTCTAAAGAGAAGGCGAGGTGCCATATACACCACACATTCAACATGCCAAACAATGAGGGTGGCTGGGGGGGAATCAATCATGCAACACAGACCCCTAACATAACTTCCCACTCAGAGTCACAATTCACACATGAATAACAGGACGTGGTCCTGGCTCAACTCCTAATAATGACTAAAGTTGAGCCATGGACTCGACTAAGCGGCATACTGGTTTAATGACTCTGCCAAACCGCGAGGTAAGTCGACCACCTGCATCCGATACTTGAGGTATTTCGGCAGGGACCGGTTCTGGCAAGCAATCTGGGGGAGATGGCTGCAATGGAGAATCCTCTGTAACAGGGCAATTAGCAGTGAGGGTAACCACTGCAAAAGAAGGTGTAAAGCCGGCTGACCCGCCTGACTGCACACGAACCCATGAGGCAGTACGGTCATCATCCCAGCCACCATCACGGACAAGGGGCTCAGCAAGGGATGGCTCCACTGTTGCAGCTGCAGTACCCACATCAGACACTCCCAAGTCATGACCGCCAGATGCAGGGATGACTGAGGGAGTAGCATCGTCCTTAAATGACCTGTCCAGTGGCAGAAAATTGACCTGGAGCAGCAGGTTGCGATGAACAACCCGCTCGATCCCCTCTGGATCCCTGATCCGATAGATGTGCATGGCAGGTTTTGAGGCCACCACAGTGTGTATGACAGGCAGCCACTTGTCTGAAAGCTTGCGCTTCCCCTTGCTACCTTTGTTTGCTAGCAGCACCTGGTTGCCAAGCAAAAGAGGTTGACCTTTGACCCTTTTGTTATACTGGTCACAGTGGTGTTTCCGTTCAGTCGTGCAGTTCTTCTGGGCAAGTGTCATGGCACAGTGCAAGTCTTCCAAGAGGGACCTAACATAAGCATCATAGTCGCACACTGTCACGTCATGAAGCACATTCTTAAAGAGAAGGTGAACTGGCAACCTTGGGATTCTCCCAAACATTAGATAAAAAGGTGCAAAACCAGT
>QODF01000069.1:1358613-1393613 GCA_024372805.1 Oostethus manadensis
TGTTGTACCTTGATTTAGCCTTCTCCACCTCCTTACTAAATAGGTACTTGCGCTGTCTGTATACGTGAGGGTCGTTGTTCTTGTGGGCCTTTTCTTTCTCCTTCCTTAGCTGTCTCAGTCTGGGTGTGAACCAGGGTTTGTCGTTGTTGAAGGTCACTCTGGTGTAAGTGTGAAACTTGTCAACTCCTGACAGCATCAAGAGCTCAGTAATTTCGAAGTTTGCACCCTGGTCAGAGTGGACGCGCTGGGGGAACCAATAGATACAGAAGAAGTGGTCCCACAACTTCTTGGCCACTCTTTTAGCTGTCTGATCTTGACAAGGGAAAGCATCTGCCAATTTTGTGAAATGATCAGTGACCACAAGAACCTCCACAGATTTGTTGTGACTGTCTTCAGCTGACCAAAAATCAATGCACACAAGTTCCAGCGTGGCAGTTGTCTGAACACTCTCAAGTGGGGCCCTTGCTGAAGGCTCGGGAGACTTGCTGAGAACACATCTGTGGCAGTGCTTCACATAATTGCAAACATCCTTCTCCATGTCGTACCAGAAAAAGCGCGAGCCAACGAGAGCGTGCGGGGCTGACCTTGATGGCCAGCTTGAACATGAACACCGGACAACGCATCTGCCTTCAGGGTCTCCGGCACAACAAACTGGAACCTCTTTTTCTTGGTCAAGGGATCTTTTACGACTCTATAAAAGGACTCCGTTCAAAAATGTCAGCCAGTCCCACTGTTTCAGAACTCGCAAAGTTTGCTGACTTTCACTGCACCGCTCACGTCTGGAAGGCCTGCGTTTCCTGTCAACATAATAAGCAGCTCTTGAGATGACAGGGTCCTGCTGCTGGTGTGATTGCAGATCAGCAATGGACTGGGAATACAATGCATCCTGGCCAGGAGGCTCCAAGGTGGTGAGGTGGTTGGCAAGGGAGGTCGCACGCTGCCGAGGAGCGTTGTCCCACTCGTCCAAAGAAGTAAGAAGAGAAGTGACATCCTCTTCAGACATTGAGCGCTCAATTGCAGCAAGGCGAGAGAAACATCTTAGTGATTGTGGCTGACAAGTGAGGCGGAATACGTCGGGCACATGCCCATCACTGACATCACAGACTCGACTCAGCAGCTCAGAGTAAGGTACACACAACAGCTGCTCCTTCAAAGGTCGTACAAACGGGTTTCGGCTGAGAGCATCTACAACCACATTCTGCCTGCCAGGAATGTGCTTTATTTCAAAAGAATATGGAGCAAGTTTGGAGACCCAATGTTGCTCACAGGCATCCAATTTTGGCTTAGTCATAATGTGAGTAAGGGGATTGTTGTCTGACCAGACAGTAAATCTGTGACCTTTTAGCCAATGGCTAAATTTATCGCAAACCGCCCATTGAAGAGCCAAAAACTCCAGTCTGTGGGCAGGATAGTTCGCTTGACTGCGACTAAGCGTTTTACTTGCAAAAGCGATGGGTCTTGCTCTCTCCTCCCCTTTAGGTACTTGGGACAGGACTGCACCTAATCCATCAAGAGAAGCATCGGTGCAGAGGATGAAGGGCCTGTCAAAGTCTGGATGTGCCAGCACCACACTGTTGAGAAGTGCACTCTTAAGGTCTTCAAACGTTTTGTCGCAAGCAGGAGTCCAATCTTGAGGAGACAATTTTCTGAATGTGTCTGCTCGTCTCCGCCCAAAGTAGCTCTTGGCACTTATCTTCAGTCCTGCTGTCAAGGTGTAGAGCGGTTTTGCAATAGAAGAACAACCAGGAATAAAATGCTGGTAGTAAAGCACCATGCCAAGAAATGACTTGACCTTCTGCTGCGATGGAGTGCACCTGTCATTTTCCATAAGGAAAAAGGAGGCTGGAGAAGTTTAAGTCACCAAAGATGCTAATCATCATCCGCATAAAGGATGCAGGGCTGTTGCACAAGCCCTGGGGAAGTCTGTTGTACTCGTACAGGCCTAAGGGTGTGGTAAAGGCTGCGTACCGCCTGTCAGACTCATGGAGGGGGATGTTATAAAATACTGATGAAAGATCTATGGTGCTGAAAAAGGCATTACCGCCAAGGGCGGCAAGACAGTCAGCCTGGTGAGGAAGCGGGTGCGCGTCCTTTAATGTCTTGGCATTAAGCCAGCGAAAGTCAGTGCAGATCCTTAGCTCCACCGACTTTTTCCAGACGAGGACTAGCGGTGAGGCATACTCACTGACCGACTTACTGATGATGCCTTTCAACTCCATCTCTCATAGAACCTCTCTCAATTTATGGTAGTGAGCAGGAAGGACACGGCGATAGGGAAGCCTGAAAGGGCGATCATCAGTGAGGTGAATTCGGTGGACAAACTCCTTCACTTCCCCACAGTCCAGCTTGTCCTTGGAAAAGACATCTTGGTAAGCGAGAACAATTTCAGCCAGCCGCCGTTTACATTCCTCCGATACCTCACAGCCTTCAAGGTCAACATCTGTTAGTCCACACTCGTTAAGCTGCTCACATGGGTTAGAGTTGGCATCTGATTTGAGAGCTGGACCATCTTCCTGACCGGCTAGCGGCCTACACACACTCTGAGACAAGGGGAGATCCTCCAAAGTGACACATGCAAACACATCTGCAATCTTTGCGTTCCGGCGCAGTGTCACATGTTTGTTGGTTGGGTTCAGGATCTTCATTGGGACCCAACGATCACCCCACATGGGTGTCACAACCCGTCCAACACTTATATCTTTAGGGGTTGAACGTGAAGCTGTGGGCTCCAGTGACAGTGGCCCCAGGTGACACAGGAGTGTCTCTTGGCAACTTCCCCCATACTAGAGATTCCCCCTGCGGCACCAGTGTAATAGCCTGGTATTATTTCCACAAATATTTGGTGGAATTATATAATAGTAATAACATATTTACAATAACCAAATTGACCCCGTTACATAGAAAATGAATATGAATGAATAAATATGAAAATGAATGAATAAAACCTGCACATAGTCAGTGACTTCCTCTTCAGTGCAAAATAGGCTTCAAAATAAAAGCATTACACTGTTTTGTTACACTGCATGGATTCTACAACAGCAACTAACAAAATGCACCCATTTAATTTTGGGGGTGGGGGGAATTTGTTAGCCTCTGTTAGCCTTTGTTAGCCTCTGAAGAAAGAGTTCAAAAGCTTTATTTTGATTGTAGTTGAGACATAAAATAAGCAGCTTTGTTAGATAAGAGTGTACAATAGCATATGAAAAAATATGCACAAATGGAGGAAAACCATATTAACAAAGTATTAAAAATGCTTATTTTCACCTATTTTGTTATGGCTTTGGCCAAAGTCACAGGTAAAACTCAAGTCAAGACGGGGAAACCATTACATTCCATTCCATTTTCCTCCGCTTATCTGGGTCCAGGTTGCGGGAGCAGCGGTCTTAGTGGGGAAGTCCATACTTGCCAGTTTTAAACTACATCCTCCAGCTTCATCGGGGGGACCCCAAGGTGGTCCCAGGCCATCTGTGAGATATAATCCCTCCAGTGTGTCCTAGGTCTGCCACAGGGCCTTCTCCCGGCCCGGAACACCTCACCGGAGGACTAGATGCCTGAACCACCTCAACTGGCTCCTCTCAATAACTCCTCCTTGAATCACCACCTTATTGTGGTGAAGGGGTTTGAGTGCCCCAATGATCTTAGGAACTATGTTGTTGGGGGCTAACAAGAGTGATTCAGAAGACCCTAATGGAAAAAATCATAACCAGACTGTCACGCTCTAGTCTCTGCCTGCTCGCGTGTTTTTTTTTCTTCTCCTCTCTGCAGGAGTCCTGCTGCCCACCAGAGGCTGGGCAACAGAGCACACCTGAAGGGAGGAGCTGGGGAGTACTTAAGCGGATGGGCTGCAGCTGGAAGATGCTGATCGTTGAACTCGCAAGCTCCAAACGCCGACTCCAGCTTTCTCTCGCTGCTTCCTCTGTCCACTTTTGTGTTTGGCTGTGGTGCCTTGCCTTTCTGTTTGTATTTCAGCACCACCACCTTTTGTTCTGCGGTGACAAACGCAAATAAATACTTGTCTCCGCATCTGGGGGTCTAATCCTTTGCCTACCCGTCACAGAACGACCAGCCAGAAAGAATGGACCCCGCGGAGACCGACTCTTTCAAGCGGACGCTCCGGAACCTTGAGCAGCGCATGGGCCAACAGGAGGAGCAGTTTAGCACGCTGGGCACGTAAATAACAGGCCTGGCGGAGCGCCAGGACACCAGGTTGAAGACCCTGGAGGACCAGCTGAACTCCCTCCTAGCGCCCCTAAAACTCCAGGCGGCTTCGACGCCCCTTCCCGCCGCGAAAGCAACCACGGCAACCCAAGCTGGCTCTACCCCCCAAGAGACCAGTGCACCCACGTTGTGCCTACAGCTCTCCAGGCCCGAACGCTTCTCCGGCGACACGGGAGAGGTATGCGCATTCCTCACCCAGTGTGAATTGCATTTTGAGCTGCAATCCGCGGCGTTCCGCTCTGAGCGCGCCCGGGTGGCTTTTGTTACTTCCCACCTTTCTGGCCGAGCGGCGGCATGGGCAACCGCTGAATGGGAGCGTCAGTCGGGTATTTGCTCGTTGTATGCTGCTTTTTCAAGGTCCATGCAGCAGGTGTTCCAAAAGGTACCCCCGGGCCGCGAAGCGTCCTGCGCCTTATTCCAGCTCCCGGCGTCGCGTTTGTATAAGATCTCCCGGCCCGAGAGAGCGGCGCTCGAGGACTACATTTCATCGGCGTTAGCGTTTAGGCTCATCCACCCCTCATCTTCACTGTTGGCGGCGGGTTTCTTTTTCGTTGAGAAGAAGGACAAGTCTCTCCGTCCCAGCATAGATTTCTATGCCCTCAACGAGATAACCATTAAGAATTAATATCCTCTGCCTTTGTTAGACTCCGCTTTCTGTGCGCTCCACGCCGCCAAGGTTTTTCCAAAATAGACCTCCGTACCGCATACCATCTGGTCCAGATCCGGGAGGGTGATGAGTGGAAAACGGCTTTTAACACACCTCTCGGACATTTTGAATATCTGGTGATGCCGTCTGGACTGACCAATGCTCCGGCGGTTTTTCAGAGTTTTATTAATGATGTCCTTCGCGACGTGCTGGGATGTTTTGCGTTTGTTTACCTCAATGACATCCTCATTTTCTCGCCCACAGTGGAGGAGCATGTTCAGCACGTTAGGTTGGTCCTCCAACGGCTCAGGGAGAATCGTTTTTTTGTTAAGGCGGAGAAATGTGACTTTCTTTTTTTTTTTTTTTGTCTTGTCCAGCATCATAACAGCTGAATGGGAGTCAAGCTGCCTTTAAATGCTGAGCAAAATTTCTTTGCCAAGGGAGATTTTATAATCCAAATGAGTAATAAGATAATAATAAGATAAAAAAGGGTGTAGAAGAACCTCACAAACATATTTCAACCATATTATAAACAACCGTGATATTAACAATTTCAGCAACAACCAGAACAGTCAGAGAGCAAAATGAGCAAAAATACAGGGGAAAGAAGAAAAAAAAATAAATAATACTAATATACATGTACACACATTCACATATATATACATATACACATATATACATATTTATACATATACATACACACACATATATACATATATATATGGACATATTCGTACACGCATACATACACATACTGTGCACATACACATATCCATGCAGTACATACATACATACACACACATACAGTGTGCATATATATGTATACACACACACATACATACATATTTACTAATAATGATAAACATACAAGAAAAACAACGAGAAAAGAAACAGAACCTCTTGAACAATGACCATCCAAATGACACGTGCAACAAATCTACATTAAATCTACATTACTCTGCAGTGACAGGATAACCGCATCAGAGCGAAACAGAGAACGAGGAGATGCCCGTGGTGAACACCGCCATGCATCCCAAACCACACTCCCTCCAAAAGCGAGGGCCCGACCAGGAAGACGCCGGAGCACGGCCCCCCAGCAGGCTCCCCACAGAGGGGAAGGCCCGACCCCGCCACCCCAAGAGGCAACCGCGAGTCCCCTCCGAAGACGTGGAAGGGAGACCCGGCCCGACGCCGCCCGGCAGCCGAGCAGGGGCCACAGGAGGGGCCCGGGCGCCAACCGCCGGAACACCCGCCGGAGGCCGGCCAGCTTCGGGCAAGCAGGACAACCGCTCCCGAGCCCCCGGGCCCAGAAGCCACCCAACCCCCCAAAGCAGGGGCCATACCCAACACCCCGGGAGCTCCAGGCCACCCCAGACACAACTGCCGCGGGCCATCGCCTTCCCCAACGCCAGAGGCAGGCGCCCATAGAGGGCCCATGGGTCTACTCCCCCCTCTCAGCCCCCGTGACCCGTCCACCCCAGCCCCAGTACCCACACCAAACCCTGTTCCTATACTCACACATGCCACCACATACACTTACACACCTACATTTTCACATATGCACCTGGATGTGCCACCCCCCCAATGCAGCGAGCAGCATCACCGCGAGCTCCCCCGAGACACGGGGCCATACCACCATACCCGGCCGCCGGAAAATCCACAGAGCGCCGCATGCAGGCCCGCAGGCCCGCAGGCACTCCTCCCAGCACTGCCGCCGACTGAGATCCGGTGCCGAAACCATCCCAGCCCCTACGGCCCCAAGCCTCAGGGAGCGTCCAAGAAAACAGGGGTGTAATAGGACCCTCTAATGCCCGCCTCCCCATCCAACTAAAAGTGTTATTAAGTGTGAGATGGTTGTCTGTAGGCAATTAAAATTGAGGAGCCGAAACTGCGTGACACCATGGGCACAACCACTCCGCCGGCTGAGCACGGCTAAGTAGCTCTGCCCACCCTGTGACACAAGTCCCGCCCGCCAAAAATGAATGTGAGGTGTCTGTGAGTCTATGTATAGTGAATAAGTGTAATTAAAACTGGGGAGTTTGCGGCCCCCAAGGCATGACAGAAGGAGGTGATGTTTGTGACCCCACCCCCACCCCCCACCACATCCACATGGAGCACGCGCACTCCCCAAGATCCTATGTGCTTGTTTGCAGGGAGTGGGGGGGGCGAGGGCGCAAGGGATAGTAAGACTAGGAGGGAAATTATATATTTTTTTCCCTCCCAGAGGACGAGCCATTGGGCAGAGTGAAATGTGACTTTCACGCGTCCTCCACTTCCTTCCTGGGGTTCGTTGTAGAGGAGGGACGGCTGCGAGCCAACCCGGCCAAGATACGGGCCGTGGTCGAGTGGCCTCCTCCTACATCAAGGAGGCATCTCCAGAGATTCCTGGGCTTTGCCAATTTCTACCGGCGGTTTATTCGGAATTTTAGCCGGGTGGCAGGGCCTCTTACGAGGCTTACCTCTACTAAAGTTCCTTTTGCCTGGACCCCAGATGCCGATAATGCGTTTGTGAGACTCAAATCTTTGTTTACCTCCGCTCCAGTGCTTGTCCACCCTAACCCCTGTGTTCAATTTGTTGTCGAGGTGGATGCTTCTGACTCCGGCGTGGGGGTTGTCCTCTCCCCCTTCTTCTCCCGCCGCCTGACTCCTGCAGAGCGGAATTACGACGTTGGCAACAGGGAGCTATTGGCCGTTGTGCTGGCACTGCAGGAATGGAGGCACTGGCTGGAGGGCTAGGAACTTCCATTTGTCGTCCTCACGGATCATAAGAACTTGGCCTATCTCCGCTCGGCTCAGAGGCTGAACCCCCAGCAGGCACGGTGGGCACTGTTTTTGGCCTGGTTTGATTTTACCATTACCTTCCGCCCCGGCTCCCAGAACGGAAAGCCCGATGCTCTCTCCAGGGTGTTCTCGTCACCGTTGGAGGAGCACCATCCTGAGACGATCATCCCCGGGTCACAAGTGGTCGGGGCGGTGCAGTGGGAGGTAGAGAAGCGAGTGGCGGATGCGCTGAAGGACGTTACTCCACCCGAGGCCTGCCCTGGGGACCGCTTGTTTGTTGTGCCTAGGCTCCGCTCAGACGCGCTCTGTTGGGCGCACAGTTCCAAGGTGGCCTGCCATCCGGGGGTCTCCCGGACCATCTACCTTCTTTCCCAATGGTTCTGGTGGCCCTCGCTGCAGGCGACCATTGAACGGGTGATTTGCCCATCCTCTGTCCAACTCCGCTTACCTGAGTCCCTTAGGATGCACCTCAAGTTCTACGTTTCCCTGGTCAAGCCCGTCGCCACCTGCCCCCTGAGTCCTCCAGAGGTGCCTCCTCCTCCGCCCATGCTGGTCGACGGCCACCCGGCATTCACAGTCAAGGCCCTTTTGGACGTGAGAAGAAGGGGCAGGGGTTTCCAGTATCTGGTTGATTGGGATGGGTACGGTCCTGAGGATTGGTCGTGGATCTCCCAGTCGCTCATTCTGGATCCCGCACTCTTGGCGGAGTTTTACGGTCGGTTCGTGGAGAAGCCGGGTCACCCGCCTGGGGGCGTTCGTTAAAGGGGGGGGTACTGTCACGCTCTAGTCTCTGCCTGCTCGCGTGTGTTTTTTTTTCTTCTCCTCTCTGCAGGAGTCCTGCTGCCCACCAGAGGCGGGGCAACGGAGCACACCGGAGGGGAGGAGCTGGGGAGTACATAAGCGGATGGGCTGCAGCTGGAATACGCTGGTCGTTGAACTCACAAGCTCCAAACGCCGACACCAGCTTTCTCTCGCTGCTTCCTCTGTCCACTTTTGTGTTTGGCTGTGGTGCCTTGCCTTTCTGTTTGTATTTCAGCACCACCACCTTTTGTTCCGCGGCGACAAACGCAAATAAATACTTGTCTCCGCATCTGGGGGTCTAATCCTTTGCCTACCCGTCACACAGACCAACCACCTGCAGGGGCAAGCATACCGTAAGTGTGCTATGCGAGCGTGGCGCCTGGGCGAACTGGTCTTTGGAAGACAAATGTGGTTCTTGGGACACGGGGAAACCACAAACAATAATCTGGCATCCTCTTGGGGTGGACGCAGGGCTTATGAAATGTTAATAATCGATAGCGACCACCTGCCTTGTTGCTCTGCAGCCACACACAGACTCAGCTGCCTGCAAAACAGAAAAGAAAACAGGAAATGCCAGACAGAAACAGGAACTCCTGGTTAATACAGGAATATTGTATGCATGTAAACGTTGCGATTGAAGTCAGGTCTTAAAGTGTTCTGTGTGCAACTCCACTAATATTTGAATGCAAGGAGGCTGCAGACATCAGAAGTGAGTTGGCCTGGGGGTGGCTGCGCAGCAACACTAAGGAATTCTAGATTGTGATGGTGTAACTGGAGCGTCTGTTTGGGAATAGCCCAAGGGATCTAGGCTCAGTTATCCAAAAGATTCCATCTTCCTTGGATATGTCGTGCATTGTGTGTGTGCGTGTGAGTGAAGGAGCAAGTCAGGAAAACAAGTCTGAGGAAACCTTATACCTCTCTGGCACCAACACAGACCTTCTTTCTTTCTTTCTCCCTCTCCATGAGTCTGCTTGTTTTCCTCCTCCCTCTGTATGTCTGCAGTGGTAAAGGACGAGAGAACGCAGCAACAACGGAACAAAAGTGTTGCATGCTCTGGTGGAACAGTCATGACCTTGTTGTCAGTTGACGCCAAAGTATCCCACCTATGATTACACTTGCTCTTTTTTATGCAAATAGAATAACAACTTGATTAATTAATTTTCAGTTTCTGACTCTGCATTGAAAGAAACAGTAAAAATGTGATGTAGTTCTTGAGCGCCTAGTCAGATAGTCAGAGGTGGTAAAAAGTGACAGGGAGAATACAAACATTCAAACATTATCATGGTTTCATGATTAAAATCATACAGTGAGGAAAGTATTATAAAATATAAGTGTATAGTGTATACTGTCCACAGTATACACATATAGCGTATAAAGTACATGCAGTGCAAATTTTGATTGCTCCGTGTATATTTTAACATAGACATAGTGTTAGAACTCAGAGTAGAACCACAGTTCTATCACCGTGGCTGAGGTATTTGGGGTAGGTAAAACACTCCCCAATGGCAAGGCTCCGGGGGTGGACAAGTTTCGCTCTGAATTTCTCAAGGCACTGAATGTTGGAGGACTGTCTTGGTTGACACGCCTCTTCAACATTGCATGGAAGTCGGGAACAGTACCTCTGGACTGGCAGACCGGGGTGGTGGTCCCCATTTTTAAAAAGGGTGACCGGAGGGTGTGCTCCAACTATGGGGGGATCACACTCCTCAGCCTCCCTGGGAAAGTCTACTCCAGGGTGCTGGAGAGAAGGGTACGACCGTTAGTCGAACCTCGGTTACAGGACTTGCAATGTGGTTTCCGTCCCGGTCGCAAAACACTGGACCAGCTCTACATCCTTGCAAGGATACTGGAGGGTATGTGGAAGTTTGCCCAACCAGTCTACATGTGCTTTGTAGACTTGGAAAAGGCATTCGACCGTGTCCCTTGCGGTGTCCTGTGGGGGGTGCTCTGGGGTATGGGATTGGTGGCCCGCTACTACGTGCCATTCGGTCCTTGTACAATCGAAGCAGGAGCCTGGTTCGCATTGCCTGCAGTAAGTCGAGCTTGTTTCCGGTGAACGTTGGCCTCCGCCAAGGCTGCCCTTTGTCACCGATTCTGTTCATAATCTTCATGGACAGACTTTCTAGGTGGAGTCAAGGCGTTGAGGAAGTCCAGTGAAGGCGTTGAGGGAGCCCAGCTTGGTGACTTTAGGATCTCGTCTCTGCTATTTGCAGACAATGTGGTCCTTATGGCCTCATCAGGCTGCGACCTTAAACCTTTACTATAGCAGTTTGCAGCTGAGTGTGAAGCTTCTGGGATGAGACTCAGCACCTCCAAATCAGAGGCCATGGTTCTCAGTTGTAAACGGGTGAACTGTACCCTCCGGGTTGGGAGTGAGGTCTTGCCTCAGGTGGAGGAGTTCAAGTATCTCGGGGTTTGGTTCACGAGTGAGGGACAGTTGGAGCGCGAGGTCGACAGACGGATCGGTGCAGCGTCAGCAGTAATGCGGTCGCTGTACCGGACCGTCGTGGTGAAGAGAGAGCTGAGCCGGGAGGCAAAGCTCTCTGTTTACAGATTGATCTACAATCCCACCTTCATGAGTTATGGGTCATGACCGAAAGAACGAGATCGCGGATACAAGCGGCGGAAATGAGTTTCCTCCGTAGGGTGGCTGGACTCACCCTAAGAGATAGGGTGAGGAGCTCGGCCATCCGGGAGGAGCTCAGAGTAGAGCCGCTGCTCCTTCACATCGAGAGGAGCCAGTTGAAGTGGCTCGGGCATCTCGTCTGGATGCCTCCCGGGCGCCTCCCTGGTGAGGTGTTTCGGGAATGCACAGCCGGGAGAAGGCCCCGGGGAAGACCTAGGACACGCTGGAGGGACTATGTCTCACAGCTGGCTTGGGAACGCCTTGGTGTCCTCCCGGTGGAGCTGGAAGAGGTCGCCGGAGACTGGGAAGTCCGGACTTCCCTACTGAGACTGCTGCCCCCGCGACCCAGACCCGGATAAGCGGAAGAAAATGGAATGGACATAGTGTTAAAAAATAACATTAAATAAATGTATTATTAATTTGTATTTGAAAAAGGGAAATGTGTATTAAATAATAAGTATTAGAATACAAAACATGGCTTTGTACTTGGTGGAGAAAGGAAGCCTTGTTGGCAAGCAAAGAGGTCAGATGTTTCTTGTAGTTGGCCATCAGGGTTGCACACATCTTAGGAGAGATTTTGGTCAGAGAATTAACCCCCAAATGGAATGTTAAGACCTCCTTGTTTGACAGCAGAGATTGTGTTGTTGGCCTTCTATTCACCATTTCTCTGTCTACAAAAACGAGTCGAGTTGATGCCAAAGAACTGACCACATGTCTTGTGCAAATCTTATCTATGAGTCTTTGTCAGCTCTTTGGTCTTGCCCATGGCAATAAAGAAGTGTATTTTATCCACAAAAGAAAATGAGATTTGGACGGACTAATTTGTGTGCTTTGTGGACACACTACTGGTCTGTGGGAGTCAGAATGCTTGCTGGTTTGTGGTCCAAAACATAACATGATGCAGGGAATCTTAACAAAACTTAACAAAGGCCTGTTTATCTTCTTCGTTTTCTTCTTCTCTTCTTTGTAATGTCCACACCTGCATGCTAGTGATGCTATCACAGTGGACAAACCAGTTCACATGACACATGTGACTAAACCAACACTTGCTGAAGTACATCAAAGCAAGGACACGTTTCTACCATTAAGGGGACAAAAATGGCAGTCCAACAGTGTCTTCCATTTGCCTCCTATGTCTTCTTATCCATTTTTCCACCAAAGCCCGATCCTCTCAACAACCTCCTATTGTTTCCACTCTGGACTACCCCACACCTCCTCACATACAAACACATACACACCTTGCATTCTCTTTTTTGTTCTCATTTATCGGCTTGACTTTGTGTCTCTAACCTATCAGTGTGCTCTTCCTCTCGTCTCTTCTCATCTGTACTTCCTGTTTAGGTCCTTTGCACCCTCAGCTAGTATTGCCTGTAATAGTATGTGCGTGCACATCTTATTGGCACCAGGCCTAGACCCACCCCCTGTGGTGAAACTCACTACTTTTCTTCTTAGCAGTCTGGACCCCTGCCAAGAATGCTCCTCCCCTTCTCCGACACACACGCACACACACGCACACACACACGTGCGCGTACACGCACACAGACCCAGGCACGCAGATGTCAGCGCCTAACATACATGCTAACAGATATGTCTGTGGTGGAGGTTATCTCCAAACAATTAGCCTCATTAAACATAAAAGAAGAGAATTTCTGCAGGCATTTTTGCAACTTTAAAAAAATGCTGCAAAATCCAAAAACATACAAACCCCAAAAACAACTGCTTGAGATGAATTCTGCAAGTTGACAGAACAACATGTTGTAAAAAGTAAGTTCATTCCAGAGTGTCTAACTCTAAATGAACGCTAACCAAACCAATTTTTCCCATAAGTAATAATGTAAATCCAATGACTCCATTCCAAAAAGCCAAAATTGTTAACACAAAACATGTTTTTTTAGATTATTTATAGTTTGAATCCTCCGTGAATCACCAATCCACCCCACTCCAAACAGATCCCTACGAAGAAGAACAAAAGAAGAGACTGCACCTTGCCCGGACATGGGGTAGCGGGGCCTCACCCTGGAGCCAGGCCTGGTGGTCTGGCCTACAACCGTTGGCATAGTTGTCTCATCAGACCATTGTCCCCATATCCTGGACACACGGGTGAAGACTTGCGGCTGCAAGGTGGTTGCTGCCATTCGTGGCAGCAAGGTTTGGATCCCATGGTGGACACCAGAGGTCAGGGCTGCCATCAAGCTGAAGAAGTCCAATTGAGCATGGATGGCTTGTGGTACTCCTAAAGTAGCTGAGAAGTACCGGCAGGCCAAGCAGCTTGAAGCTTCGGCAGTGGCACCGGTCGAGGCAAAAATGAGTGTGGGAGGAGTTTAATGAGGCCATGGAGCACGACTTTTAATTGGCCTCAAAAAGGCTGTAGCAAACCGTCCGACTGCTTAGAAAGGGGAAGCAGTGCCCATTCCACATCGTTAACAGTGGGGACTGTGGCAAGTTTTCAGGATGAGACTCAGCACCTTCAAATCCAAGGCCATGCTTCTCAATCGGAAAGGGGGGATTGCACCCTCTGGGTTGGAATCCACCCAGGTAGTGGATCTTGGGGTCTTGGGGTCTTGTTCACAAATGAGGGAAGGTTGGAGCATGAGGTTAGGTTGAGAGACGCATCAGAGCAGCGTCTGCAGTAATGTGGTCACTGAACCAATTGTCTACCAATTGCCTACCTCGGACTGTGTTCCGGTCATGCTGCCGGGAGAAGGCCCTGGGGCAGACCTTGGACCTTTTGAGAAACACAATTGGACTCACAATTGGAATATATAAGCCCCTTCTTGTTTGCAATGGTGATGGACAGGCTGACAGACAAGGTTACACAGGAATCTCCATGGACTCTGATGTTTGCAGATGACATTGTGATATGTAGTGAGAGCAGGGAACAGGTGGAGGAGAAGCTTGAGGGGTGGAGGTTTGCCCTGGAAAGGAGAAGAATGAAGGTTAGCCGCAGCAAGACGGAGTAAATGTGTGTAAATGAGAGGGACTCAAGTGGAAGAGTGAGGTTACAGGGAGAAGAGATAAAGAAGGTGGAGGATTTTAAGTACTTAGGGTCAACAGTCCAGAGCAATGGAGAGTGTGGAAAAGAGGTGAAGAAGCGTGTGCAGGCAGGCTGGAATGGGTGGAGAAAAGTGTCGGGTGTGATGTGTGATAGAAGAGTTTCAGCTAAAATGAAAGGAAAGGTGTACAAAACTGTGGTGAGACCAGCGATGTTGTTTGGTTTAGAGACAGTGCCGCTGAGGAAAAGACAGGAGGCAGAGAGGTTCTCTTTGGGTGTGACCAGGATGGACAGGATGGGGAATGAGCACATCAGAGGGACAGCCCGTGTTAGAGGTTTTGGAGATAAAGTCAGAGAGGCCAGATTGAGATGATTTGAACATGTCCAGAGGAGAGATAGTGAATATATTGGTAGAAGGATGCTGAGTTTTGAATTGCCAGGCAGGAGGCCTAGAGGAAGACCAAAGAGGAGGTTTATGGATGTAGTAAAAGAGGACATGAAGGTAGTTGGCGCAAGATAAGAGAATACAGAAGACAGAGTTAGATGGAGGCAATTGATTCACTGTGGCGACACCTGAAGGGATAAGCCGAAAGGAAAAGAAGACATAGTGTATTATTAACACGACAAAACGCACACCTTATTGTACGCTAACCGGAGAATGCATGCAAGCCGTAGGCCAAATTTTGGCATACATTTTAAACATTGACCAATGTTTACACAGGGTCCAAGGTAACCGAGGTTTCACTGTAGCAGGGGTGCCAAACCTTAGGGATATCCATCTTTAAAGGCTTAAGACGTAATGTTTTAGAGGATGATGAAGCAACAAATTTTTATGACCAAAACTAAATAAAGAAAAATGTACCAATTTCATTTGTCAACTTTTTTCTGGTCATTAAAGAGGTACATACAGTGGGGGCCAAAAGTAGGGTTACATTTTACATTTATTAGATATTTATTTACATTTATTTGAGCAATTGAGAGATTAAATATTCAATGTTAAGTGTGTAATATGTAAATATAATGTATGTAAACAAATGTCTTGCCCCTGGACCGCACCTTGGACGCCCCTGTCTTAGACAAAGGGACACCAACACTCACAGGACATGACTTTAGGTACAGCTGCGCATTGGAATGAAATCCAATGCAAAGGCTGCATCACAAACAAATGCTTTAGTAAGAAGTGTGTTTACTATTGGAGGTACGTAAATACGGTTTTAGTGGAGCTGGTGAGTCGTATTCCACACATGTGCTTTGCTCTCCAGGTCCACGACGCTCTGACACTTGGATGCCAGCTCCTGTTGTGGTCCGATCCAATGAGCTCACCACTCTTGAAAAAAACCTCAGTGGTGACATCATTCAGGGAGCTGAGGGAAAGAGGAAAAAGCGGAAAGAAAAAGATGGTTCTCATTTAAAGGTAATAAGGTTGCTTAATAGGCAGGAGCCGGGGAAGGAGAGGGCGAGGCCGGATGGAGGTCAGACGTTTGCACGTATAAATAGATATAAATATATTCTGGCTTTTAGTTGGCGTCACATTGTCAATGTCAACCAATATTTTAGTGTCATTGGAGCGGATTAGCTTCTGGATGTGCGGTTGCCGTTTTTTTTTTTCTTTTTCGGCTTCCTTTTTGCGGGTATACCAGCTGTTTCTAATGAATGCTGAACCCCATTCATCTTCTAACCTTTCAACTTTGACCAATGAGGACACAACTTTGAAACCCTTTTTGCCAGCACACACACATTTGATTTTATGGAAACATTTGTGAGGAAATTACATCAACAAAAGATGTCTTGCATGCTTCGATGATAGGGATTTATTCAACAAGACATTGTTGTTGTGTACCAAATAGAATACTTTAATAAGTACTTTAATAAGAACACTGTGTACTTTGTTCCTGAGCGCATGAATTTTGTCCCAAATCCATTACTGACATCACACACTTACTGGTAGCAATATTTGCCTTTTTTCCTTTTTAAAAGTGAATTGCAACCACTCAAGATAGTCCCTCCCTTTCCATTATGTAGCCAAGATGGCGACTATTAAGGGTGGTCAGTGTCCAGCAATGCGCACTCACCATTTTGGCCATTTTGAGTGCAACGTCCAGGCAATGACAGTGCACTGTATTTTGCCATATTTCTCTGTATGACCACACGTATGCAATCTCATACAACGTTTAGGGTAATGGTTTAATTTGTTTTGAACATGTAATGTTCATTGTACATTGGAATACATCACATAGTACAATTCACAGTTCTACATGTCCAAAAACGAGTAGGAAGAAGCAAAGTTGATTTAATCCTACCCCCCATCCGTTTCACATTAATTACAATACATTTGTTCACTTTCTGTATTCCCAATGTACCCTTTGCCAATTTTAAATACACAGGAACATTTAAGTGCCGAAGTGTCACAATTAATAGACAGCCTGTGTTTTCTGGGACATATTTGTCAGAAACAGAGACAAGATGTCAATGGCTAGATTTACGAAGACTATGTCGTTATATTTGAAACCTGATTGTTCTGCGCTCACTTCATTAACCTTAAAAGTGTTCGTGTCAGCCCTTTCCTTTCTGTCATGTCCAGAGATGAGAAGGTAGCCGGGGATGGGGGGATCCTATTTGTTTGTTTTGTCCTCCAGACGTGTCCGAGAGCAGATTAAGGGATTTAGTTAAGGGGGTTAGGGTGGGGGCAGGGAGGGGAGACTTGAACTCCTTGCCCGCTTGCTTGACAATCACATATAAAAAATGCACACAGGAGGTCAGAAGCTCCAGCTGAAGGTTATTCAGATAAAAGTGCTGCTAGCGGCGAGGGACAGATGAGCGTATAGACGGCGAGTGCAGGGCAGGAAATGGTGTGCCGTTGTTTGATCTTCTTTCGTTTTAGGGCTAATCTCCAAATTTAAGCAGCAAGAGAATTAGGACCCTACATCTCTTTTGCACGCAAACTGCTTCCTGGAGAGCAGCTTGGTCGGACATTGTGTTTATAAAGGAAACCCAGAAAGACAATTCATATGAGTCTGTCATTTTATAGGAGGTTTTATGCTGAATGATTTTGCCTTTACTTTGTTGATCAACCACAAAAAATATACAAATAATTCCTTATTCTACAGTTAAAAATTAAAACTACAGTTCTCTACATTCCAGTTCTTTGGCTTTTTGACCACAAAGCCCTTCAGTGTCCAAGAACCCCAATGTCCAAGGAAAATAATACAGGAGTTTTCCTTAGGAAAACAAAGTTTTGACAGTTATCAACGAGGTAACAATATGAACAACACAACAAAATAAACATAGAAGAGAACTGAAAAATAAATATTTCATCACACAAGTATCCTTTCCGATACGGATACTAATTGTGGTATCAATATTTGGATCGATCTGCCCACCCCTAACCAATGTAGGCGTGTTCAGTCTTGTTGTTAGCTCCAGTTCAGGCTCTCTGCAGCTTCATTAACGCCAGTGCCAACTTGACACGCGAATGTCTGCATATGTCTTGTTGTTGGGGGTTGTGAAGGGGGGCAGTGTGTGCGTGCATGCATGCGTGTGTGGGTGTGTGCAAATTTCAAAGAAGCAAATCAACGCCAAGCTCAAATTCAAGCGCTGCTCGGTGGGCCCCAGGTCGACGCTGGTGTGGCTCTTTTGTAATGTATATCAAGTTCACCATGGTCCTTTTAATCTGACTACCCATTGTTTGGGGGTGAGGGGTAAAAGGAGGGGCAAGCGAGCATTCCTCTCCCCTCTTAGCCCCGCCCACTCTACACGGGAGCAGGTTGGCTTGCAATTGTTTTATGGAAATGTGCGCGAGCCTGACCGGGTGTCTGCCAGGCAAAGGCTGGGGTGGGGCACTCTGTCTGTCTGTGCGTGTGTGTATGTGGAGGGGGGTGGCGGTGGTGGTGGTGGTGGGGGGGTGGGGGTGACGCCGACCTGAGCAAACGCCCCCTGACCCTGAGCAGATGGTGAGGCAGGGTCTCTCTGCTGAGCCAGAATTAATAGCGTGTGCCATGTCCCATTGTCTAACTAAAACTGCCCCGCCAGCCTTAAACACGACCCACCCACTGGTAAAACCTAGGCTGTGTTTCAATTTGCGCACTTCTAGCGTACATGTGATACCATGTAGCATGTACATGAAGTATACATACTGAAGTGTACTGATATAAGTATTGCATTTGAGACACAGACTGTGGTCTAATTTGCTGGTGTTTAGCATCTTGAGTGCCTAAATTCTAAGTGTGGCAAAATGCAGCGCACTGTCAGTACCCATTTGGTGCGTTCAGCACACTCTGAATGGTGAATGTGCAGTGATTTACATTTTCTATGTTGTCATTTCTGGTAAGTGCACAACATCAGTAATGGATTTGGAATCAAACTACCCTTTCAAAATCCACACCTTCGGGAACTATGTATGCAGTGTACATTCCTCGGCATGTCATGGTTAAAATTTGTCAAAAATATATATTATTTAATAAATCATGCCTGTTTCATGGTTCAATAGTAATAGTAAAAACATGCTTATTGAAGCAAATTTTCCTTTTTAAATTTTATTTTTCCCCGCGACCCTAATGAGGATAAGCGGTATAGAAAATCAATGAATGAATTTTCTTTTTTATTTAATTTTATTTTATTTTTAAATCATTTTATAGGGTCCCCCATGACAAAGAGGTCCTAGGAGAGGGACCAGACAAAGAGTGGCTCAATAGACCCCAATGATGCACAATAACAATGGACTTCATTTTCCCTCGCCCGGACGCGGGTCACCGGGGCCCCCCTCTGGAGCCAGGCCTGGAGGTGGGGCACGATGGCGAGAGTCTGGTGGCCAGGCCTGCACCCATGGGGCCCGGTCGGGCACAGCCCAAAAAGGTAACGTGGGTCCCCCCTCCCGCGAGCTCACCATTCGTGGGAGTGGTCAAAGGGGTCAGGTGCAAAGAGAGCTGGGTGGTGGCCGGAGGCAGAGGTCTTGGTGGTCCGATCCTCGGCTACAGAAGCTAGTTGTCGGTACGTGGAATGTCACCTCTCTGGCGGGGAAGGAGCCTGAGCTGGTGCGTGAGGTGGAGAAATTCGGGCTAGATATAGTCGGACTCACCTCAATGCATGGCAAGGGCTCTGGAACCAGTCCTCTCGAGAGGGGTTGGACTTCATTCCACTCTGGTGTTGCCGGCAATTAGAGGCGACGAGCAGGGGTGGCAATTTATGTTGCCCCCCCGGCTCCAAGCCTGCACGTTGGAGTTTAACCGAGTAGACGAGAGGGTAGTTTCTCTACGCCTTCGGGTAGGGGGACGGGTTCTGACTGTTGTTTGCGCTTATGCGCCAATCAGCAGTTCAGAATACCCGCCCTTTTTGGAGTCCTTAGAGGAAGTACTAGAGACTGCTCCCTCGGGGGATTCCCTTGTTCAGCTGGGTGACTTCAACGCTCATGTTGGCAGAGACAGTGAGACCTGGAGAGGTGTGATTGGGAGGAATGGCCCCCCTGATCTTAACCCGAGCGGTGTCTTGTTATTGGACTTCTGTACTCATCACGGATTGTCTATAACGAACACCTTGTTCAAGCATAAGGGTGTCCACATGTGCACTTGCCACCAGGACACCCTGGGCCGCAGTTCGATGATTGACTTTGTGGTTGTGTCATCGGACTTGCGGCCACATGTTTTGGACACTCGGGTGAGGAGAGGGGCGGAGCTGTCAACTGATCAGCACCTGGCGGTGAAATGGTTCCGATGGTGGGGGAGGATGCCGGTCAGACTTGGCAGACCCAAACGCTTTGTGAGGGTCTGCTGGGAACGTCTGTCAGAAGGAGTTTCAACTCCCACCTACGAGTGAGCTTTGACCATGTTCCGAGGGAGGCAGCGGACATTGAGCTGTGGCCGTAAGGTGGTCGGTGCCTGTCGTGGCGATAATCCCAGAACCCGTTGGTGGACACCAGTGGTGAGGGATGCCGTCAAGCTGAAGTCCTATCAGGAAGTTTTGGCCCATGGGACTCCGGAGGCAGCTGACAGGTACCGGAAGGGCAAGCGGTCTGCAGCTCTGGCAGTCGATGAGGCAAAAACCCGGACATGGGAGGAGTTCGGAGAGGCCATGGAAAACGACTTCCGGATGGCTTCAAAGAGATTCTGGACCACCATCTGCCGTCTGAGGAGGGGGAAGCAGTGCACAGTCAACACCGTGTATGGTGGAGACGGTGTGCTGCTGAACTTATTGCCGGCAATAAGTCGGACCCGTTTCCAGTGAGGGTTGGATTCCGCCAGGGCTGTCCTTTGTCACCGATTCTGTTCACTACTTTCATGGGCAGAATTTCTAGGCGCAGCCAGGGCGTTAAGGGGTTTCAGTTTTGTGGCCGAAGGATTTGATCTCTGCTTTTTGCAGATGATGCGGTCCTGTTGGCTTCATCGAGCCGTGACCTTCAACTCTCACTGGATCGGTTCACAGCTGAGTGTGAAGCGGCTGGGATGAGAATCAGCACCTCCAAGTCCCGAGTCCATGGTTCTCACCTGGGAAAGGGTGGAATGCCATCTCTGGGTCGGGGATGATGTCCTGCCGCAAGTGGAGGAGTTTAAGTACCTCGGGGTCTTGTTCACGATTGATGAAAGGATGGAGCGTGAGATGGACAGGCGGATTGGTGCAGCATCTGCAGTGATGCAGGCTCTGCACCAATCTGTCGCGGTGAAAAGAAAGCTGAGCCAAAAGGCAAAGCTCTCGATTTACCGGTCAAACTTTGTTTCTACCCTCAGCTATGATCATGAGCTTTGGGTAGGGACCGAAAGGACAAGATCGCAGGTACAAGTGGCCGAAATGAGTTTTCTCTGCAGGGTGGCTGGGCTCTCCCTTAGAGATAGGATGAGAAGCACTGTCATCCGGGAGAGACTCGGAGTAGAACCGCTGCTCCTCCGCATTGAGAGGAGTCAGATGAGGTGGCTCGGGCATCTGGTTAGGATGCCTCCCGAACGCCTCCCTGGGGAGGTGTTTATGGCACGTCCAACTGGTAGGAGGCCTCAGGGAAGACCCAGGACATGTTGGAGAGACTATGTTTCTCAGCTGGCCTGGGAACGCCTCGGCATCCGGTGGGAAGAGCTAGACGAAGTGGCCGGGGAGAGGGACGTCTGTTGCATTTTAAAAAATTAAAAGTATGTATAGCGTTATCAATTAACAAGTTAAAACTGTGAACTTTGAACAGCAACAGCCTGAATATGACAAATGTAACTATTCAATCACATTTTGAAGTCTAAGTATGAAAGTGCACAAATTGAAACCCAGCCCTTATCATGTACCTCCATGTATGCCTTGACCACCTTTGCTTACTTCTTCCTCTTCACATTCATCACACATTTTTATTACTTAACCCCTCACAAAAAACACACACACCGTCCTCCCGCAGGCACTTGTTTAGTCACCCATTCATTTATTCACTTGCAGCACATTCATGTCTTCTTTAAGCACACACTCATTCACAGGTTTGCCCACTGGCCGAGGCTTTATTGTGGGGACAATTAAGGCACCTGCATTTCTAAAGCGTCCCCCCGCTGAACGCCCGCCACCCCATTTCCTCGCCTGCCCGTGTTCACCCGTTCACTCACTGCTCCTTTTATCCGGCCTCTCACCCGCTCGCTTGCGGAAGAGCGCTCGGTGGCGCGCATAACCCCCGCCCCACAACCCTCACTTTCCGTGCACTTTCCCCAAGTAGATTCATAGTCGACATTCAAACTTCACTTCCATGTGTCTCCAAACAATTAGCTTGTGCAAATATTCCACATATAGGGAGTATACACAAGCATCATCCTGTTAAGCTATTTGTACCGGTTGCTGATACAGAAAAATTGGAGGATGCAGGCCCGGCTGTTTAACTTGGATACATTTTAAACTAAATCCTAAATGCTAAAGTATTTGTTTACCAACTAATAGTAATGGATTGGATTTATATAGCATCTTTCAAGGGTGCTGCAGCAAGACAGCCTTCCTCCATCTCATTTTTAATGTGTGTGGGAAATGCATACACCTCAGTATCAAACCACCCGTGCTAATAATACACACCTCTTTAATAATGAATTATTTTTATTTTTAAGAAAAGGCCTGTCTCAATAAATCCATGCATCAAATGATTAAAATTAAGTCAAAAATTGTGGCACCTCGATAAATTGACATGTGCATGCATGCGTGTGTTTCCTCATTTTTTACCACACAGGCTGGATGACAAGAGGGTTCACTCTGCATCTGTCTGTGTCCATTGGTACTACAGCGAAATGAACAATTATGATTGATGTGTAAACAGAATTGCGGAATTGGCCAACTAAAACAGAATTTACTGCTTGTTGTGGAAATTGACATAACGTGAAATAAATGCTGTCACTGCGAGGGACACGCCCCATCCCCCACCTTAATCACCAGCCCCCTTCCTGCAACCACCTCCTCCCCACCCTACTGGCCTCCTCCTCACTCATCCCCCAGACAGACAGCCTGGTCGATGGAGGAGGTCAGGGCCACGAAGGGTCACAGTCTCAGCAGTGCAGTCACTTGGCCAAAGTGTGTGTATGTGTGTGTCCAGCTCACATCTCCAGAGTTGTTCTTCCAGTGTTGAGTGTGCACATAAAGAGAGAGTGTGCACTAATTAGGTTGCTGGACTATATTTTTTACACACTCTCACGCTGACACACAGGTACATGCACACACCCACACACCATGTTCAGGACCTTGTGCTTTTGTTTTAAAGAAATTACACTTTTAAAAAGTATTATTATAATTACTATTAGATCAAATTGTTATTAGATTCACATAGCGCTGTAAAGAAGCTTTCAATGGTCTTACTGACTTACTTACTTGTCCAGAAGCAGCGACCTACCTTTACTACTTAAATTTTAGTATTTCTTCCATTAAAATGCATTAATTTATTCTTAACATTTTGTAGCATATCTCATGACTGTATTGCTTCCAGTGGTGCATGTATATGTTAGATTTTCTTCTCCAATCATATTCCAGCACCTATATGTTGCCATGTTAATATAATCTACCCAGAGCCTTCAGAATCAGTATTGCTAGCCAACGTCACGTACACACTATTAGCAATGGGGTTGCTTTTTTAACCATATTTCAGATCAGAGTTCAGATTTGACAAAAATTCAACAAATAGTCTGTAGCGATCTGGAAGGGAGGATGGATTTTGTCTATAAATAATCAGCCTCTGGTGAGTGTCTTTAAAATAATGTTCTAGGTTTTTGTCATGATACTATATAAATATTGATTCTAAACTGCTCCAGATCCTGTTGTGGTGTAAAGGTACGTATTTGTCTGACGCTTGTTACATCTGGCTGAGCACCAAATTTGCAGACAGCTTCCACCGGTGAGCGGCAGTGAAAGTTACGTAACGCTTGAAGTTACTCGCAAAATCCAAATTAGGTATAGAGTATCAACAACAATATAGTCAAAGATAAAGGGTTAACTTGGTTTTGTTCTCTGGTATGGTGCATGAATACCATTATTCATCCCCAATATCCAAAATACCTCTACCTGTGTAATACCATGCCGTGTAGTTTTTGTATATTAATGATGGTTTGTATAACTGTGACATAATGGGGGTGGTTTTAGATGTGGATTATATCAGGTAAGTCCCCATTGAAGCCACTGGTACCAATTGCACGGCCCCTCCACTGGAGTGTAAATTTCTGCCAAAAATGCGAACAAAACCTTACATGAAAAAAGGCACATATTCACCGGCTGTCCTCATAATGACAGGCGTAATCTCTGGCAATGTTTGAGCAAAGCTGTCAAACGTTTTGTGCCAGTATTTGTTTATCAATATATTTATTTTGACTATTTATTTCTGTTTTATTACTTTTATAATGATATGTAGTGATGTAATGTAATGATAAGTGAATTTCCACAAAGTGGGATTCCTTATTTATAAATGGAATATTTTTTGTAGTTAGATCATAGAAAATCTGTTTATGACCTTCTAAATAAATTTTTTTGTATAATTAGAGCCCTCTAGAAATGAAATAACATCCTTATAGTTACCTGTGCTTTAGTGTTATCCAATATAGTAAACATAATAACAGGACATATTAGACGTAACATAACAGACTCATGCGTTAGCATTGGGAGAGTTCCTTCTTGTTTTTGGCAGTGGGTATTGGCTACATCAATGTAACATTACTGACACTTATGTAGGGCGGTGAGGCTTCCGTAGTGTGCTACATATTACGTCTTTAAATGCATCTTCTGAAAGTCTTAAATTTATATTTTTGTTCATTAGGCCATTTTTATGCTTCACCATGAATAATGTAGACCAAAAATATGTAAAATTTGCTTAAATGTGCAGTTTTTCTTTTAGGCCATAGTCACCCATCAATTCAATCATTGAAAAAGAGCAAACATTTACAATGAATTAATTTTTGAAAAACTGAGAGAGTGAATAAGCCAAATTTTAACCCCGAAGTGATGAGGGACGACAGTACTGTGATTTTAATAAACATTCTTAACACTAATTTGCTTAACACCTCGCCTTCTTTCTTCTCTTTCTTTTATCACTGCTTAATCTACCATTTGTTTTCTATTCCATTCCAATCCATTTTCTTGCGCTTATCCGGGTCGCGGGGGCAGCAGTCTCAGTAGGCCCGGTCTCCGGCAACCTTTTCCAGCTACACCGGGAGGACACCAAGGCGTTCCCAAGCCAGCTATGAGACATTGTCTCTCCAGCGTGTCCTAGGTCTTCCCCGTGGCCTTCTCCCAGCTGGGCATGCCCGAAATACCTCACCAGGGAGGCGCCCGGGAGGCATTCGGATTAGATGCCCGAGCCACCTCAACTGGCTCCTCTTGATGTGAAGGAGCAGCGGCTCTACTCTGAGATCCTCCCGGATGGCCGAGCTCCTCACCCTATCTCTTAGGGTGAGTCCAGCCACCCTACAAAGAAAACTCATTTCCGCCGCTTGTATCTGCGATCTCGTTCTTTTGATCATGACCCAAAACTCATGACCACAGGTGAGGGTGGGAACGTAGATCGATCGGTAAACAGAGAGCCTTGCCTTCCGGCTCAGCTCTCTCTTCACCACGACGGTCCGGTACAGCGACCGCATTACTGCAGATGCTGCACCGATCCGTCTGTCGATCTCACGCTCCAACCTTCCCTCACTCGTGAACAAGAACCCGAGATACTTGAACTCCTCCACCTGAGGCAAGACCTCACTCCCAACCCGGAGGGTACAGTCCACCCGTTTCCGACTGAGAACCATGGCCTCGGATTTGGAGGTGCTGAGTCTCATCCCAGAAGCTTCACACTCAGCTGCAAACCGCTCCAGTAAACGCTGAAGGTCACAGCCTGATGAGGCCATAAGGACCACATCGTCTGCAAATAGCAGAGACGAGATCCTAAGGTCACCAAGCTGGACTCCCTCAACACCTTGACTGCGCCTAGAAATTCTGTCCATGAAGATTATGAACAGAATCGGTGACAAAGGGCAGCCTTGGCGGAGGCCAACGTTCACCGGAAACAAGCTCGACTTACTGCTGGCAATGCGAACCAGGCTCCTGCTTCGATTGTACAAGGACCGAATGGCACGTAGAAGCGGACCATCAATCCCGTACTCCCGGAGCACCCCCCACAGGACACCACGAGGGACACGGTCGAATGCCTTTTCCAGGTCNTTACTGCTGGCAATGCGAACCAGGCTCCTGCTTCGATTGTACAAGGACTGAATGGCACGTAGTAGCGGGCCACCAAATTCCAGACTCCCGGAGCACCCCCCACAGGACACCACAAGGGACACGGTCGAATGCCTTTTCCAAGTCTACAAAGCACATGTAGACCAGTTGGGCAAACTCCCACAAACCCTCCAGTACCCTTGCAAGAGTGTAGAGCTGGTCCAGTGTTCCGCGACCGGGACGGAAACCACATTGCACATTGCAACCACTGCCCAAATCACATTGCACCAGACCTATAGCTCCTAGGATCACTCGAGCACTCAAACCCCTCCACCGCGATAAGGTGGTGATTCACAGAAAGTCATTTGTTTTTGAATTGTTCTGAATTTTTTTTACTACAGTATCTATATCTATCATTAGCTATATCTAGAATTATATGTACAATGCCTTCTATTATCTTAAAGCATACTGTATATATTAATACTATCTATTTTTAATTTATTTAATATTATTACCTTTTGCCTTTGCCCTCTGCCTCCTCTTGTAAAAGTGAGTGTATCAAAGGTGTTTCATTTTGGCAATGTCAAATATCCCTCTATGTCACATATAATGTTTTTCACATATTGTCATCAGGTCTGCTTTTGTAATTAAACTAAATTACATCGTAGAGAGCAGAGCTAAAACAGTGGAAAAAATACAGTCTGCCAAGTCTGCACAGGCTCTTATTATGAAAGAGAATCAAAAAGAAGAGAGTCTAGATGAAGTGACATGACCTTATGATGCAATGCGGGTACAGCTTCCAACATGGCGGTCTAGCTGTGCTTGTATGATATGTGGATAAGCAACACACCAATGTATTTATGACCCCGCACAACGCCTAGGAATGCAGCCATGATTAAATGACAGGTTGATTAATAAAACCTGGTAGTGATACCAGTCATCAGGATTGTAAGGCTTTATTGCAGCCATAAAGCATTGGATTGTGTTTCTCTAGGTAGCCAGTGGAAAATCAATCATGGCCTTTTTTCCATGTCACTGCAGCGCCTGTGTAGTTCTTGCACTTTGAACTCACCGTGAACTGCAGCAGACCAAGAAAGAGGAAACATCTCTTTCATCTGATTGGCCTCGCTCAGAAGCTTGCAAAACACTCAAAAACCCCCCAATTGTCTGCATATTTTAGTCAGTTTCTGTGATGTCCTTGCATCAAGGTGTGTCCCTCTGTGACTCATCATCCCGTGTAGTCTACTCACAGCAGCCACGTTGATTCATTTGTGACTTTTTCAACTTGAGAGGCTGGGTGCTGACGTTTCCTATTTGCTTGGAGCTAATCTCCACGTCTGTCTACTGTGCAGTCTGCAACGTTTGACCCAGTGTCTCCCGACCCACTTCTCTTTGCTGGCTGCCCCCCCCCCCGGGTTCAGGATGTCGCACTCATTTCTGGAAGTTTCAGCACTCACTCACTGCTGAATCAAAAGACTTTGTGTCCAAGAGATGCTAATCACCACAGTGCACATCACCCTCTATAATTCGCCTACTCTTTGGCTGTGTCTTAAATGGAATACATTGGTCAGTACACTTCAGTAAGAATACTGTGTACACATAGTACTTAGTTTTTGAGAGCTCGAGATTTATCTCCCATTTTATTTTGTCTTTGTGTTTCCCTGTCTGTAAAGAAACTGATGGTTTTTGCTTGAAAACAAGTTTTTGGAAAAATGCGCCCCATCTTTTTCCTCAAAGTGATGGATATGGGCCAGACATTATTTCCCACTCATTTTCCTCTTCAGAGAAGTAATTGTCATTGATCAATAAGATCATAATGATGTATGCTTTGTACTTTTTTATACTATGTTTAAACTAAAATTTGTTTTTAGCAGTGGCGGGTGGTCAGCGCCAGCAAAGCCTTCTCTGTTGGCCTCAACATTATCAGAAGCAGCGACCTACATTTACTACATAAATTCTAGTATTTGTTCCATGAAAATGCATTAATTTATTAAAACAATTTTTTATCTTCATTATGTAGCATGTCTCGTGGCTGCACTGCTTCCAATTGTGTATTTGAATGTTAAATTGTTTTTGTCCGATCCCATTTCAACTTCTATGTGTTGCCATATCAACCTAATTTGGCCACGGCCTTCAGAAACAGGACTGCTGGCCCGTGTCACATACACACTTTTTCTTTCTCAATCAAATTCAGATTTGCCTCATAGGGCCGGGTAGCTGTAGTAATGTCGGCATTTTTTCATCGTCTCATTGGTTGATCAGAAACGGTTCAAGCCAAGTTACACCCACAATGTCTGACAGACTAGAAGAAATGGACGTCTCTGATGAGTAGATGTATTTGATTTAAAATTGTTATGCATTTAGTCATGTTTTAGACAAATATTGAATCTGCCTTGCCTCTCCTGAGCCTTGCCATTGGCCATGTTTTAGGCGCATTTTGCAATTTGGTGCCAGGCACAGCCTGGCGTTGGTGCGCCTCCATCCCTCCTACCAGCGCAAGTGGCAAAGAGGGAGAAGAGAAGACGTGACTGGGTTTAACACAGTCGGGTCAAATCTTCATCAATCAAATGAGCTCCTCTCCTCACCTTTATCTGCTCCGCTGGCGAAGCGCATTTCAAGTTTCGTTGAATATGGATGAAGACAGCATAAGACGAACAAACTTCTCCCAGACATAAAGTGATGTTTTGGTCCGACAGGTCCAAGCATGCAGTGGCCCATTATATGGTCACGTGAGCAGACTTCCATTGGCTGATGATGCAAAGGTGGCCTGGGAGGAGATTACAAGTATCGTAAATCAGGTTTGCCCTGACAAACTGAGAACCATTGGCCAGGTAAGGTAGCATTTTTTCCCACTAATAAAGACACTTGTATTTAGTAACCTATATTTTTATTTTGAATATGTAATATAATCTGTATATGTAATATGAATAAACAAAAACTATGCATAACGGGGATAAAATTCGAAGCAACTGTGTGTAAAATGTGAGATGAACTTGAATTACCCAACTCATGATGATCATTTTTGCAATTGTCGGTTACACAATCAAAGATGTCAATATGTTTGATTAACCGTTTATTTACAAGTAACCACATCCTTATCAGATACACTGGCCACCAATGATCAGAAGGAGGAGGAGTAGGTGAGCGGCGATAGCGACATAGGAGTTGGTGGCTACAAGGAGACATTGCGACAGAGGCAGACAGGACAGTCAATATAGATCAAAATTGATGTGCTAATTCAGATAGTTACTTTAAAAAGTGGTTGTTGTGATTATTAAATGCATTCAAACGTACCTGACATTGTGTAAACCGGCCTGTGGGGTTTGGTGACATGTGCACTGTGCGCCAGTCAGCCAAATTACCACCACAACGGCTGCGCTTCGCCTTACCTTGAAAGTAGACCAGGTTGGAGCTGGCGAGCATTCAGCGCACCTTCTACGAAGCCTTTTGGAATGAAATTGTCATTTTGCCAGGCTGAATCAGTTGGCACCTCCCCCTGTTGCATTGCCACACCCATTGCAAGGCGCCTCGGACTACCAAATTGGCTGCGCACTGTGTTACACCGGGCAAAATTACTGCACGCTGCGCCACGCTACGCCATTCACAAAATTAGAGTTCATAGTGTAGAGGTTTGGCCAATTTGATATTTTTGTACGTTATTTAGAAATTTGGAAAAAGACTAAAAACATGTATTTCTAAACTTTGCAATGTGTATTATTAGTTATTATTATTAACATTTCAGTTTTATATTTTTTTAACATTCTGCCTTTTTGCTCTATTTTTCCAATTTTTGTGGAAGTTCTTTTGGGCTTAATTTTTATTTTACATTGTACTGTGAGCCAATCAAAAAACACCCCAGGTCTAAAGTTTATAGTGCGTTTACTTATATTTGTATATACTGTACATGGATTTGTTAGATTTGTTGGATAACTGCACATCGAGGTGAAACCCACACTATTGCCATGCATTGTTATATTGCGTTTTTGTAGATTGTTGACAATTTGCATAATTGTACATGTTTGTGCATGTTTCTTAATTGTGTATTTAGATTTGAATTTAGTCGGTTAATCGGGGTAGGGGTTGGATGAAGTAGCATCTTCCTACTCTTTTTTTAGACATGGTGAATTGTGCAAGTTTAAACGTGATGTACTTGTATGTAGTTTTGTTAATAAGCATGATCCAAATCATTGAAACGATTACTATTGGATGCAGTAGTTTATTGTTTTGGGAAAGAGTTTGAATTGTGTTTGGTTAAAGTGTGTATTAAAAAAAAGACTCTAATGCAGTTGCTGTTATGGCCACATGCAGTTTACACACTCGTATTCACACAGACACACGCACACCTCACAAATGAGAGCACTGAGTGTGGTCTCCAAGTGTTTACTTTGAAGTGGGGAAAAATCCCACTTCAAATCAGTGGCAAGATGAACAAAGATGGCAAACAGATTCAAATGAGGGCCCTCGGGACAAGAAAGTAAAAAAAAAGGGTGGGGGGGTGTCAGGGACCTACATGAAGGTTTACGGCTTCCCGACCCCTCCCAGATAAACAAGAATGACCTGACCTGTTTGTTGTGGGACAGATAGATCACGTAAAGCACTGAGGAATGCACTTTAAGGTAGAAAGCCACCCTCAAAGCCTACATGCACCCGTTACAATGGGGGTGATTTTGAATAATAGCCCCCCTTGTACTTTCACTGCGGTTTGGCTGGTCATAGGACTGTGATGTGATGACAATGCACTAATCTGGCCAGTATGACTCATTCACATGTTCACACTAGGGGTGGGCGATACTGCACATTTAAAAATTGACTCCATACCAAGTCAGATACCAATATGTATTACTTTTCAAGATCAATTTTGTGATTGTGCCCTTAATTTGTTGATCATGTGTGTAATCAGTAGTTATTTGATTTAGTTATATGTAAACAATTTGACAATATATATAACAAAATAATACAATCATTTTTTGATCAGAGTAAAGTCCATCCCTTTTCTTTACCCTATATGTTTTTTCCCCCTCTGTTGACTGCAGAGGATATACAAGGCAAGGGCTCTGCTGAGGATACTATAAACTACAACTACTGTATTTTGGTGCTTTTCTGAATACATTTCATGAACACAAGATCGCAACAGGTTGGTGATTCGCAACTGGTTGCTGATTCCCCAAACCTTAACTTGGATTGGCAAGAGGTACAGATTCCTTGAAATCAATGAGTTACATGTGCTGAAAGCTGCTAGGAAGCTAAGCTAACCGGCTAATCAGTGACGTTTAAAGCAGTTGCCTAGCAACAATGCCAAACAAAAGAAAAAATAAAAGAAAACGAGCCTCTATTACAATTGTAAAGGATGCTGGACCTGGATACATAGAGTCAAAATCACAAGCGTCAGTCTTGTTGCCAAATGTGGAGGGGGAGGACGACTACGGCCATTAGTCGAGTACATCAGGAAAACAAGAAGAAGAGGAAAATCCCTGGGTGACCTGTATCCAAGAGTGTATCCAAGTTAAGACAGATGGAGATGGAGATGCAGATGCAGGTGATACGGAAGTTTGTTGCAGCACAACCAGACCTTAAGCATTTGCAGTCACAGATTCAATATGTACAATCGCAGAATGACAGTCTCATCAAAAAGATCGTAGGGCTCCATAGTGATGTAATAAACCTTATGGAGGAAAATAGAGCACTGAGCAAAGAAACTAAAGCTCTAAAAGAAGAAATCGAGAAGTTGCAAGATAAAAATGTTGCGTTGTGTGTTGCTCTTAAAGAGGTTAAAACCCTATTGCAGATAATAAAGCACTACGCACTGATATCAAAGCTTTGCAGGATAATATAAAGCCACTATTGAAAGAAAATGCTGCCTTGCACGCTGCTCTCAAGGAAGCTAGAAACCATATGGCAGAAAATAGAGCATTATGCAAGGATGTTAGGGTTCTGCAGAATTATATCAAGACATTATTGAAAATGTTAGGGTTCTGCAGAATGATATCAAGACATTATTTGAAATGTTAAGGGCTCTGCAGAATGATATCAAGACATTATTGGAAGACAATGCTGCCTTGCGTGCTGCTCTCAAGGAGGTTAAAAACCCCAATGAAGTAAATCATGCATTATGCAACGACATCAATGCTCTACAGGATGACATCAGGACCCTATTGAAGGATAATGCCGCCTGGCGCAGCACTCTGGAGGAAGAGAAAGAAGCAAAGGATAACATCACTAAGCAAATGAAAACTATGTTGGAGGAGATGGATCGGAATTCACAAATGAATGATGTGATCTTCAGAGGGCTCAGAATTACACCCGGGTCAAAAGATAGGGAAGCTCATAACAGAGGAGAACCAGATGGAATGAATGTTCCTTCAGCAAAGCAACATATTGTCAGCTTCCTACAATTAAATGAGGTGGATGTAGACATCAACAACTTGCATCCCACTGTAGGGCAGAAACAACACCACACCTGTCGTCATCAAGTTCACCAACAGGGAATTCAAAACGGCACTGCTGAAACAGAGGAAGAACTTGAAAGGCACAAACGTCTACTTAAATGAGCATCTGACAAAACGCAACGCTGACATTGCCAAGAAAGCACGAGACTTGAGGAAGCAGGGAAAGACACAAAGTACTTACAGCGCCTAAAGAAAAATATACATCAAGCTACGTGGAGGTCCAGGAGAAGCAGGAGTGCTGGTTGTCAAAGATATCAACGATCTGGATACATACTAAAGATCATATACTGTAATCATGACAACAAGGATAAAAGAGGATACAACGCACAAAACAGTATGAGGGATTACATTCAATAATACGAACATTGATATCAACCTGGAAAGGGCACGTTCAACAAGTGTTAAAATCAGGAACTTGTGTACTTTACATTTACAGGAAATTCCTGTAATCTCTACACAGATGTGCCCGAACAGAGATTCAAACCCTCGTTCTCCTGACTATGCAGCCAACATACTTGTGTTATGACTGTGAAACCTTGTTTAGCATCACTAATCCAATCCAGAAGGTCCGACTTAAACCAAAACCTATCAATTTTTTTTCATAAGAAATCATGCAAATCCAATTAATCCGTTTCAGACACCCAAAAATGTTAACAGAAAACTGTTTAAAAAAAAATAGTTTTACAATTATAGTTGTACTTGCAGAAAACAATTCAAATGTCACATAAATCCATACTGTATATAAATAATGAATGAAAATTTAACATCTCTTTTACCTTGACCGAAGATTTAACTGTTGGTGTTGAGGAAGCGGCAACGAAAAAGGGAGGAGATGTTCACACGGAAACCACATTATTTATTGAATTCAATATTGTCTTTTACCTTCTTCTTCAAAATGCTGACCACTTTGTGTGGCTTTGTTGTGGGTTATTTTGCGGTTGTGATCAATAAGAAAAAGAGACTTCTGAAGTAACTGTGTTTGTTAGCAAAGAACTACACAGTCAACCGCTGGTAGGCGACAGAGCTGCGGGATAATTAATTAATTAATTATTAATTATTATTAATTCCAGTTTCCAGTAACAGATGTTTTGTGATAAAAATACATTATGAACACAGTTAGACTCATGCAGTGTATTATTGACACAACAACATGTGGCCCATATTATACGTTAACCAAGAAATGTGCGCGAACCAAGGCACATTTTTTACACAAATGGAAAAATACACTTTTGAAATTACTGGTGTTTAGATGGATTGCTGCTGGATGGTAGGACTGGAAGGATATATCCAGATATTGATAGGGTAATAGTCAGTCGGTGGATCAATGTGCTCAATATTATTCAGCTCTCCTCTATGTTAATTTTCACAAACATTTTTGCTGTGTTGTTATGATTATTGTTTATATGTTGTTATTTATATATTGTAAATAAATCATTGGACAAAGGAGGGCTTTGGACAAAAAGCCAAAGTATTGGAGTCCCAATAGTAGGTTCTGTTTTGGGTGAGTTATTTTGCACTACTTACTTTGTTTAGCTCAAACATTAAATACAATTAAATTATTGCATTACTTTATTGATATGATTTGTCTTATATTATTCATTCATTTTCTTTGCTGCTTGTCCTCATTAGGGTCGCAGGTATGCTGGAGCCTATCCCAGCTGACTTTTGGCGGAAGGCGGGGTACACCCTGGACTGGTCGCCAGTCAATCGCAGGGCACATATAGACAAACAAACATTCACACTCACATTCATACCTGTAGACAAGTTCAGGTCGCCAATTAACCTAACATGCATGTTTTTGGAATCTGGGAGGAAACCGGAGTACCCGGAGAAAACCCACGCATGCATGGGGAGAACATGCAAACTCCACACAGAGATGCCCAACGGAGATTCAAACCCTGAACCTCCTGACTGTGAGGCCGACGTGCTACCCAGTCATCCACCGTGCAGACCGTCTTATATTAGTGTATTTATATATTGTTAACAAATGCGTTTGTTGACTAAAAAAATACGGCTGTGTTTTTTTGTTTGTCAAAAATCTTCCGAAGTCCTATGTTTCATTTTGATTGTGATTTTAAACCACATATTACACAAAACTGCATATTTTGACAAATTTGAAGTAAAACATATTTGCTTCGGTTAAATTTACCAAGTAAATACATAACTGGTTATTTATTTATTGGATCGATACCTACATTTGCAGTATCGCTGGACTGTTTCACTATTGCTTCCACATTTTTCGTGTTTCCGTTACAGAACACCCCAATGTAAAATTGTTTTTTAAATTAAATGAATAACCATATCCCTTCAATCAATAAGCTGTCATGCCTGTCTGTACAAAATGCATCCCAGGCTCCGGGGAAGCGATGACTTCCTGGCCGTGTGATTTATGCCGGTAAACACGTGGGAATTAGTCTCCATCAACAATTTCGCCTCTTCAACAGGTCTCGCGAGAGTGTACGCTCCCACTGTGCTTGCTTATTGTGAGAGTTTTCCGAGTCTCGCGCGATCATTAAAGTTTCCCACGCCTGTTGTTGTGGCGTCTGCCTTTTTCTCTCTCACTCGCTCTCTCCTTTCTCTCTCTCTTTCTCTTTCTATCTCTCCCTCTCTCGCTCGCTCTCTGTGTGTGTAGGTGTGCGTGTGTGCGTGTGCGCGCGTGTGTGTAGGTGTGTCTGTCTCTGTCTCTGCTAGCCGCCTCCCCTGCCCGCCGTCTTCCTCACCCACCCCCTTTCTCCGTCTCCCTGGTTCCAGCACCTCCACTCGGCCTCGGTTGTCTCGACGGATTGTTGGGGCTGTGGGAAGAGAAAAGGATATCGCGAGTATTGGAGTTTTGGTGAGAGTTTGTGGAAGATGGCGCCTGTTGTGACAGGGTGAGTC